>JASANF010002562.1:0-14614 GCA_030248245.1 Trissonchulus sp. WLG1_4 | reverse complement strand
AGCGATTCGCGATTTTAGCCCCCTCTTCGTGATTTCAGCCCCCCCGTTATTTTACTTTTTTATATAGTTTCCCCTTTGGTTTTATGAATTCACTGAAAAAAATTTTCACACGTCCCCAATTGACCAAAATTACACTAAAATTTCAAAAATTTTCCAACATTTTCAAGGATCTGGCCCCTAATTTATTACTGCTCTAATGTACATATATAAATACATGACTCATGTCGGCTATGGTGTATTAATAATGAGTAATGCTGACAAGTGACAACTATTATTGGTATATATTTAGCTATACATTTTGTGTGGCTTTTAATTAAAAACCGTGCGGTGGGTGGAGTGGAGGACGAACGTCTAAGGACAGCCCTTGTCACCCATGGTTTTTATTAAAACATTTACTGTACAAAACAAATTTTTAAGGTTTGCTAATCCCCCCATGGGCCAATTTTTGGTGCTTTTTTCATCTAGCTAAGTTAAAAGTTTGAAATATTATCAATTTTGCCAAAAAACCGATTTAGTAACAACGATAACGCTCACATAACAAAATGTGACTCTGAACACGATGAATGTAGAAATATCACAATCGACTAAGTATTTACAGTATCGACAACGGCTGTCCTTAGACGTTCGTGAGCGGAGGCGGACAGTGAAGGGGATATATATAGGGGATACATATACCCCCCTTTTGACCAGAGCAAAGGAAACTTTTTTGGAGCCGCATAAAAAAATAGTCGTAAGTCGATGAAATTTGTCGTCAAAATTAAAAAATTTTTTCCGGAGGCTGCTCGCTTCCGGTATCCGGGATCAATGCAAATTTTATTTCGAAATTCTAAAAAAGCTCTAGCTTCTGGGGGCTATTTCACGACAAATGTTGCTTAGAATTTGTTTTTCAATGCAAATTTTATTTCAAAATTCTAAAAAAGCTCCAGCTTCTGGGGGCTGCCGCCCCCAGACAACTGCAACCACTATGATTTCACGACAAATGTTGCTTAGAATTGGTTTTTCAATGCAAATTTTATTTCAAAATTCTAAAAAAGCTCCAGCTTCTGGGGGCTATTTCACGACAAATTTTGCTTAGAATTGGTTTTTCAATGCAAATTTTATTTCAAAATTCTAAAAAAACTCCAGCTTCTGGGGGCCGCCGCCCCTGCAAACACTATGATTGCACAACATGTTGCGTAAAACTTTTTTCAATATCAATACAATCAGTTTAAAAATTCTAATAAGCTAAACCTTCTGCAGACTGCCTCAGACTGCAGCCTGCGTTTCACCCCCCCCCCCCCCCCGGTCGTCGACCATCAGCTCAGCCCCCCCCCCTTCGCGAAAGCCTGGGTATACCTGGGTGTACGTACGCTGCTGCGCCGAAGTCCCTACCCTCCTACCCTAAACAGGTTAGTAACTCTACCGACTATATATTAGTCGTAGCAGAGGCGTTAAAAGGCACAGCAAAAAAGAAACAGAATAACAAAACTACAGCCTTACTGATAAAATATTAGGCAAAATAAATACAGCTCGGCTAGGTGGCGTCTATATACACTGATAGGAAAAGGATAAACAGAATTAGGAGTGGGGAAAACCACTTGTCAGGTTATATCAAACCCCGCCCCTTGTGATAACTGGTCAGGTTTACAGATTCTAAACTTTTTATAAACTTCAAAACGGATGATTGTAAACAACAGATGCAGGAAGGTCGTTCCATACCTGAAACTATGCGATTAGCAAAAAATACTTTTTTTTTGTAATGTAACTGATAACCTTTTGGGTTAAATGCAGTTGGGGGGGGGGAAATAGTGGACCTATTTTTTTGAGTAGAGCACCTTGGGGGAAGCATTTTTGCTTCAAGAACCCCTATTTCATTTTTTGGATTTTCTGAGATACGACCCCCCGAAATTTGAACTCTCAGAGAGGGATGTTTTCGCAATTTTTTTCCGAAGCCCTTGTTTTTTCCGTTCTAATCGTGTCTAAATGGTGTCAGATTATTGTTTACAATTTTTTAGAATCAAAACAAAGGCTCTTTGACCGGGTTCCTGCCAAAAAATTGGCAAAATTCGCCAGAAACGTCCAATTTTTGACCAAATTCAAACTTGGCCTTAATTTAGGCTTGGGCTTAGGCTTAGGCTTAGGGCTTAGGCTTAGGGGCGCTTAGGCTTAGTATCAGGCTTAGGCTTAGGCTTAGGCTTAGGTTCAGGCTTAGGCTTAGGCTCAGGCTTAGGCAATAAAAAATCCAAATTTTAAGAAAAAATCCTGCCAGCTTAGCCTAGAGAATCCTGCCAACTAAGCCTAGACGATGCCTTAAAACATCATAACGCACTCAAAACTATCCAGAAACAAAGATTATAGCCATTTTTGGCTTCGAACTTTGGCCTACGTTCACTTCCGAAAACACTGAAAATGCAATTTTCAAGGGGTCATAGCTCAGAAAATCCAAATTTGTGGATAGGGGTTCTATTACAAAAAATGCTTCCCTCTAGGTGCTCTGCACCAAAAAATAGGTCCACTATCCCCCCCCCCCCCCCCCCAACTGCACTTGATCCAAACTTTTGTGCAACGAGACCATAAATCTGCCTTTTAAATAATTACGTCCAGAATAACCAGTTAAGGCTGTGTGGCCAGAACTGCCTGGAAGAAGTGACTACTATCTAAATTATTAATTGTTTATCCTATTACTATCTAGATTATTATATCGTAAACAATAAAATCTTTGGCTTTTGAAAAATTTTTTTGCATAAATAGCCGACAAGCCAGGACATTTACAAGTACTTATGTAATGATAGTAGAAACGGTGAATAGTCTGTTATACGTGTCCTAATTAAAAATGCCTAAAATTATTCTGTGCAACATTCTGAATGTTTTACATGAGACTTCTGTACATACATGTAAGGAGCATACCAAAGGTTTTTTTCTTCTATAGAGTTCTAATCATATGGAATAATCTTCCTGGGTATGTTGTTATGAGCCGATCTTTGAGAATTTTTGAGTCTCGCTTAAAATCTAATATGAACCTATTAGAATCATTTACTCGAGGGCGTGCCTTGAGGGACTGGTGAGTCCGTGCACGCCCATTGGTACATCTTAGCTCTAAATCTTTTTTTATTACTTGCATATACGTGTATATGCATATGCATATGTATGCTACATACTTATGTATTTGGCTTTCTTTACTTTTTTTGCTAAAATTACAGTCTATATTGCTCAATTTTGTTTTAGTTTTTAAGCTAATTTTACTAAAATTACATTTACATTGTTGCATTGTTTGCGTTAGCAAAATTTTTAGTTGTAAATGTCTCATGATCCCGGCATTTCTATGTCAGGCCCGCCCTAGATACAGTGTATATTTACATGAATAAAGTCCCGGGGGGCCTGGATAGTTGGTACTGGCAGACAGTAGTGCCGCAAGTCATTTATAGGATCATTACTGGTACATACTTGTCTTTTCTCCTGTTTTAAAATTTTTTAATAGGATAATATTTGTATGTTTCAAAAACCAAATACAACGACAGTACTCTAATCCCGGTCAAAATATTCTTAGTGAATTTAGCGAATATTTAGTGATTTCTTTGTAATATATTAGCGAAACAATATATTGTAGGTACTGGTATATAAATGATTTGGTATAGATGAGGGTAGTGAGGTGCAATACTGTCTGCCTACGCCAGGGGTACTGTTGAATAGACCTACACATTTGCTGGATGTATATAATGTATAAGCGTATGCATTATATACATGATATTAGATGAATGTGTAGACAATAAAGAGAGTTGAAATTCTCTTCGATTCAGCAGTAGTGCTGTTACTTCCAAAGGGCCGCCCTATGTATGTGAATGAATGTTTCAACTATTATAATATGTAATGTATGTTTTGTTGGAAGTAACAGTATATGAGATGGGGTCTGCAATACAAATGATGCCATAGGTATCTCTGTATCTTTTTTTCTTCTTTTTTTGATTTCTCTTCAAAACAGTATATATGTATAATACATATACATTTATATGTTGTATATGTGTTTTGTACATTAATTTTGATATGACGTATATATACCACATCGGCATACATATGTAATGTATGTATGTATATATGTATGTGTATATATTCATATATGCACTAAAGAAGGTATATATAATTGCATCTGTATTGTGGGGGCGGATGTACCAACTATCCTTATCCAACCAACTATCCCTACTGTATGCACAGATGGTGCGTGTATTGTGAATACATACATGGCGAGTGCGAATATCTATAAATTAGAATTTTACCGGATACAATGTTGAGGAGGCGCTCCTGCATTTGTGTTGAGTTAGTTTTTTATCTGCATAGTTAGTATCTGCATGCCACAAATGTGACTTGAAATCCGCACTCATCATATTTGACCTTTTGTGAAAAATGTTGCGTCATTACACAGAATTTTTACTTCACGCTCACTAAAAGACGAAAAATTTTTTAACCATGCTACATAAGTTAAGCACGTGCTTATGTCTTCTTAATCTTCGAAAATTATTACATATATGTACACTATCATGTACTCTGTCGATATCATAGTATGTACATGTATCTGTCGATGCACTGGTTTGTACATACATACATACATATATACATACATATATACGTTTGTACATGTATGTAGATGAATTTCCGTGAAAATATTTTTCATGATAAAGTTAACAAGCACGTTTTACGAGTAAGGTTCAGGTCATTTTGATAGACCTCGTTTCGACATGCTTGCACTGCTGAGTGCTGAGGATATTCTGCGAATATAAATCGCGGCACCAAAATATTTTGCATACAAACTAAGCGTGTCCACCACTAAGTCTTAATCTCAATTTCTAGCCAGCAATGTCAGCACTAACGGTTAAAAACGTTTCAATGAGAAGAATAAATTTGGCGTCAGTTTAGCATACGCCATACCTACGGTAATTAGCGAAACTAACATAATCAGTCAAAAGTAGTCAAAAACTACATATTCAACCACTTCTCGTGTGACTTTCAATTTTCACTGCACGACCAATTTTGTGTGGCTGTGTAATTTTTGGCAATTTTTTTTATTTAATACTTGTATTCTAATTTATACATAAACTGCAGCTGTGTTATAGGAAAAGTGGAATCATGTATAACATGAGTCAATCAACTTGTATAACATGAGTCAATCAATCATGGTATATGGGCAGCGCAATGACATCCCCAACCGCAAAACAACACGGTTGCCAACATCATCTGGGCCCGATTTATCGAAGCAAAATGTTCGTCGTTGAAAATGTTCGTCGTTGAAAATTTTGGATTGATCGAAACATTTTCAACGACGAACATAACACGTAATTATAGGACAAATGTTCGTAGTTGAAAAACAAATGTTCGTCGTTGAAAAATAAATGTTCGTCGTTGAAAAACAAATGTTCGTCGTTGAAAAATCAAATGTTCGTCGTTGAAAATGTTCGTCGTTGAAAAAACAAATGTTCGTCGTTGAAAAACAAATGTTCGTCGTTGAAAAAGAAATGTTCGATTTTCAACGGCGAACATTTCAACGGATGTCTTGAGCTCCGTTGAAATGTTCGTCGTTGAAAATTTTTTCAACGACGAGCTTTTGTCTTTTAGAACATAATAATGTTTTAAAAAACGAAAGCTCGTCGTTGAAAAATTTTTCAACGACGAACAATTTCAACGACGAACTTTCAACGACGAACATTTGTTTTTCAACGACGAACATTTGTTTTTCAACGACGAACATTTGTTTTTCAACGACGAACATTTGTTTTTCAACGACGAACATTTGCTTTTTCAATGACGAACATTTTCAACGACGAACATTTGTTGTTTCGATAAATCGGGCCCTGAAGTCTGTATTTTGTTTACGTTACAACATTTGTGCAGCCAAAGGCCCGATGCATAACTGCATTTCCAGCCTACACAAAACACTAGGTAGCCGTCTATTAAATTCGCACACATGAGCCTAGAGTAGCATGAGCAGTGAGCACACACACCCACACATATAATGCGTTTTCCTGACCTCGCGGACGACTCGCTGAGGCCGCCGCGTAACAATGTCAACATTTTCATAGATGTAATCCGTGTATTATAGTAGACAAAATTAAAATATCTAAGAAACTTTTTACAATGGTTGATTTTATGCGTTGTTAAAATAAAAGCCAACCATTATATGCCCTAGCGCCAGCGCTGCCTCAAATTTGATTGGCAGCCGCCAGTGGCCAAAACCGCGGGTTAAAGGCAGTTGGGGGGGGGTAGTGGAACTATTTTTTTTGTTTTCGCACTTTCGAACACCTTACTACTTCGCACTTCACCTTACCCGTGGGTAAAGTTAGCCTAACTTTACCTGCAGGTAATTTTGAGAATACGGCCCCAGGGGCCGGTTTCATAAAACTACAATCCTACAATTGTAGCCTAGAAATGTGAAAATGCAGTGAAATTGGTTTCATCAAGCTAGCCACAATTGTGAAACTTCACAATTGTAGCCTTACAATCCTACAATTGTACACACAATTGTAGCCTTCACTTCGCCTGCTGCATGCATGAAATGTTCACTACAATCCTAGGATTGTAGATCACAATTGTTGGTTTCATCAACTTACAATTGTGACACGTGATGTTTGTCTAGAATTGTAAAATTACGTTCTATTTCAGCAGTTGAATTCATTCAATTTAGAATTCTACAATCCTAGGCTTGTAGCATGTCTACAATTGTAGCGACAAACTACAATTGTAGCCAAATGCGGTTTCATAAAACAATTGTGAAAATTTTACAATCCTACAATTGCGAAATTACAATTGTAGGATTGTAGCACACAATTCTAGCGTTGTTAGTTACAAGCCTACATTTCTACGCTGACTCTTACCATTGTAGGCTACAATTCTACAATTGTAGCCTACAATCCCACAATTGTGGACACTTTCAGCGTTGAGTTTCGCATATTATAGTCTGACCAAAAAGTGTATGTACGGAACTTCATTGCTTCATAGCAGCTTAGTCGTTTGAGGTAACCCCCATAATGTATATATCATTCGAAAGCATTTTTGATGGAGATTTTCATGAAGTTAAATTATTTCGGAAAATTTGAAGCTAAAAATTTTAATTCAAATAAAATCGATTTTTTCCGCCTAGTTATAGGAAACCTAATGTATTAGATATCATTCAATAGCCCATTCCATTCTGCGTCTAACGATATATACAACATCACTATAGCATGTACCTGTCAAAAATTATAGAATTTTTTAGTTTTGATTTTTCTATTGAAAAACGTCATTTTTGGCCCGTTTTAGTCGCTGTAACTCAGCAAATACTCAACCAAATCTGATAAATTTTGGATGAATAGACGCGTTGTGACCTCGCACAGTCTGTGAAAGTATTAAAATTTCAAAATTTGATACTAAATTTTTCAATATTTGTCAGGTTTACAGTCATTTTTCAGCAATTTTTGTTCAAGATTAGTTGAAATAATTGTTACCACATTAAAGTTCAGTTCTTTGGCTTTCATTTGATACCAAAAACATGTGCTTTTGATTGGATTGAGCAAAGTTATGCAGCAAAAAGATATTGCTGTTTTCATTACTTGTCAAAAATTAGTGCTTGATGAGCATGTATCTGCATGCGTTCAAACATTCTACACGCTGATATGCGTGTATAAATTTTTGTTGGGCGCACACATAGTCTGTGAATAATGATTTATTTTTTGCATAACTTCGCTCAATCCAATTAAAGCACATGTTTTTGGTATCAAATGAAAGCCAAAGAACTGAACTTTATTGTGGTAACAATTATTTTAACTAATCTTGAACAAAAATTGCTGAAAAATGACTGTAAACCTGACAAATATTGAAAATTTTAGTATCAAATTTTGAAATTTTATTACTTTCACAGACTGTGCGAGGTCGCAACGCGTCTATTGATTCAAAATTTATCAGATTTGGTTGAGTATTTGCTGAGTTACAGCGAATAAAACGGGCCAAAAATGACTTTTTCAATACAAAAATCAAAACTAAAAAATTCGATAATTTTTGACAGGTACATGCTATAGTGATGTTGTATATATCGTTAGACGCAGAATGGAATGGGCTATCGAATGATATCTAATACATTAGGTTTCCTATAATTAGGCGGAAAAAATCGATTTTATTTGAATTAAAATTTTTAACTTCAAATTTTCCGAAATAATTTAACTTCATGAAAATCTCCATCAAAAATGCTTTCGAATGATATATACATTATGGGGGTTACCTCAAACGACTAACCTGCTATGAAGCAATGAAGTTCCGTACATACACTTTTTGGTCAGACTATAGTTTCATTGCGCAGTAGAGTTCGCAATCGGGTCGGGTCGGGTCGGGTCGGGTCGGGTTGGGCCTGTACGGGTCGGGTCGGGTTGAGATTTTCCGACCCGCGGGTTAAGCGGGTCAGTTCGGGTCAAAAATCTTGGGTGAAAATCCTAAATTTTTACGTTAAAATTTGCCGGTTGGACCATTTTTTCAGGCTAATGGACTCGTGGTAGAAAAACAGAAGGTACAAAAACAAAAACAAACAAAAGGTACAAAAACTTCACAAGAAAATTTTGTGTTTAAGAGTTTTTATAGCATCTTAACGAGAAATCGGGTTGGTTCGGGTCGGGTTGGGTCGGGTCGGGTTGGAATCTATCTCGGGTCGGGTCGGGTCGGGTCGAAAAACTTCGACCCGTTGCGAACTCTATTGCGCAGGCGATCATCTTATATGCGCTTATATAGTGCGCATATAAATTTTTCGTATAGTTGTTGGTTTATATTGTTGTCATTTGTAAAAGTTATTGTTTTAATTGTATTTTTAAATTTTTTTTGCAGTTTTTTTACATTTTTTAATAATTATTTTAAGAATTTTTCTATTCTTAATTGTGCTTGTATTTTATTGTATTATTAAGGACGAATTGTATTATTCCTTTTTTAACATAAGTATTATTATATTATATAGAATTAGCATATTGTGTCCGTTTGCCCAACCAAATGAATGTTTTATGGTTATAAGGAATGCATGAACATGGAACCTAGAGTTCAAGGGCAAATAGACACACGGCAACGGACAAAAGTATTATTATATTTTTCAACTATACAAGTTTATTACCAATAGTAACAAAAAATTTTAAAATTAATTCAATTATGATGAGTTTTTAATGAAGTTTAGGTAAAAGTGAATAATTACTAAAAAATGAACATGACGCGTAAAGAATGTCACTATAAATTGGCAACCAATCAAATAGAACGAAACAGATATCGTGATTGCAAAATAATAAAACGATGCGAAACGGAAAATGTGAAAAACAAGACGTGGGCTGCTAATTAGAATTGTGAAAATTGTGGCACAATTTCACAATTCTAGCCAGCATAAAAAACTACAATTCTGTTTATGAAACCAACAATTGTGGCCACAATCCTAGGATTGTAGCAGCCTGAAAAGTCGCGCATCTACACGTGCTGAGAGTACCTACAATTGTAGCGTTTATGAAACCATTGTGAATCTACAATTGTAGGCTTTCACAATTGTGGGCGACTTGGTGAAACTGAAATTCTGCAATTGTAGTCCACAACTGTAGGATTGTAATTTTATGAAACCGCTTCCGTATTTAAGTATTTACCTAAAAATCATTGTTATGCATCATTTTTTAACAATTTATCAGATTGAATATGTTAATTTAATAACTGTTAGATGTGAAATAATTTTGCGTAAAATTTTGCTGCCAAATTGACTGTAATTACTTCACACATGAGTGCTACAATCCTAGGATTGTAAAAAAACATTTTACAATTGTGTACTACAATCCTAGGATTGTGAAAGAACAATCCTAGGATTGTGATTTCACAATTGTAGCAGCACATAAAATACACAGCTGGTTTATGAAACCACTTTTTGCTACAATTGTAGTTTCTCCCTGCTGTCGCGCGCTTGCTACAATTGTAGGATTGTAGTTTTATGAAATCGGCCCCAGGCTTCACAGGAAGAATGTGTTTGAATGGTTTTAACATGTTTTTTGCACTTTCGATTAACATGCTTTTAACATGTTTTTAACAAATTTTAACATGTTATTAACATGGTTTATCATCTTTTAACATGTTTTTTAATAGTGTTAAAAACATGTTAAAAAGTTTTAACATCAATTTAACACGTTTTTCGCATTAAATTTGCGCAAATTTAACATATTTTTAACATGTGTTAAAAACGTGTTAAATTTATGCTGAAACTTTTAGCATGGATTTAACATCTTTTTTGGACGTTTTTAGAATATGCGAAAAAAATGCAAAAAAACATGTTAAAATTATGCTAAACTTTTTAGCATACTTTTAGCATGTTTTTAACATATGTTAAAATCATCTTAATTTTGAGTGAATTTGATGCGAAAAACATCTTAAGGGGCGCTCCGGGAATCGGGGGTAGGGATGTTTTCAGTTACCAAAATCTTAATCAGTTCAGTTAATCAGTTAACTGATTAGCTGAAAAGTAGATCAGTTCAGTTATCAGTTAATTTTCCAAAATATTAATCAGTTCAGTTACAGTTAAGTTAACTTAACTGTAACTGATAACTTTAACTGAAAATATTTTCAGTTATTTCTCTAAAATTGATGGTTTGCTTTTTGCTATCCTGATATTTAAGATTGGCTAACTTTCTACTTAATTAACACTTAACTTAATTGCTAATTTATTATTAACGAATTATTTACTTTTTATATATATGCATACTTATATACCGTTTGATAGCCAAAATTATCAGCGCAATATTTTCACTGAAAACTTTAGCAGTGCCAAGTTATGCCTGCAATTAACTTATGTAGCAGTGGCAGATTTACCTTGGTGTCAACAATGTACGAGTTTATTCCTTCTTAAAAGTATTCTTAAAATTAAAAAACAGGTCAAAAATTAAAAATCTAAAATCATTACAAATATATTAATAAGAAAACATATTTAGCTGAGTAGAAATATAATAAGCTATAAAAAAGATAACGAAAAACACTAACAGTGTGCAAGAAGTACGCCCGTAATTTATTCTTTCTAGAGAAGTAACTGTTGTTTTGAAACCAACTCTGCCAGTGTAAAAGTAGCTGCTGCATGCTGTTGTGCTCATGATTAACACGTAAAGTCAGTATGGGAGCTGACTGTTTTTTTATTGAAGAAAGGCTTTTTTACAGTTTTAGATGAAATTATAGTAACAATGGTATTTTAGAGGTCGTGAGATATAATTTATATAAGATTGCATGGAAAATAAATTCACTTAGCATCTTTTACCCAGCTCTCTGCGCGTCATCTTAAAGTGTCATGCTTAATATCTACAATTAATCAACCACACAAAGTGAAGCAGCGTGGTCGAGTGGTCCACAGTGCAAGTTCAATAGTGGCAATTCAAGGGTTGGATTCCCCCCCGTTATTGTTGATGTTTTTTTTGAAACATGTATCCTACTTTTGTCTGCAAACACTGTTTGAAATGAACCATTTTGCTTACGGCAACTATGGCTTCTTGGCCAACAGTTACCAATAGTTTTGAAATTTGGTAAAACTTAGTGCCGAAACTCGACTAAGCAACTGCAGCAGGTATTACTGCTTTCTATGCTTGACGTTGCACACTGAATGCGAAGGCGAAGTAAATTTGATGATGAAACATATCTGTTGAATTTTCATTCAGCAAAGGAACCTTGCCCCTTTGGAACCTTGTTGTTATAATGTTCCCACAATTGAACTGAATAATTGCTTTTCAGTTAAAAAACTGAAAATTAAAAGCAGTTTCGACGCATAACTGACAATGATTTTCAGTTATAGCATGTAACTGAAAATAATATCAGTTAACTGATTTTAATCAGTTTTTTACAACCGAAGCAGTTCAGTTACAGTTAAGTTAACAGCTTCTGAGAATTGTGCAGTTAAGTTATCAGTTTTTAACTGCTTTTCAAATTCAGAGCAGTTAAGTTATCAGTTATTATCAGTTAACTGTAACTGCTTAACTTTAACTGAAATTGAATCAGTTAGCAGTTAACTGAAAACATCCCTAATCGGGGGTTACATCGAAAATTGGCAAAAAAGTTGGCAAATGTCAAACTTTACTATACATATATGTGGTATGGCACAAAAGAACACTAGAGGCAAAATTCCAAATCACGTGATCATGTTACGTGACTCCCAGAGCACCAAACGTGAGTAAATTTTCAGCAAACGATAACTCTGCCTATACTTTGCGTATAGTCACACTTTATGTACCAAAATGTAGCTTATGTGCTTTTCTAGTTGAACATTATTTTGGTTTTTAACATTTATGTCGGATTTGCATGAAAAATGTCATTATGTGTTTTCGAAGTCGAACTCTGAGCAATAAAAATCATATAAAAAAATTTCTAAGCTTTATTTTAAAAAACTAAAAAATTATTCAACTGCGCAGAGCCTAAGACTATGGCCAGTATTCACATACTAACACTAACACTTAAAGTTAGTGTAAACACTAACTTTAAGTGCTTCGTAACACTAAATTTACTGCTACGAAGCACTTAAAGTTAGGGTTTACACTAACTTTAAGTGTTAGTGTTAGTATGTGAATACGGGCCTATAATTGTGCAAAATTTTGTAGAAAAATATCTTAGCAGCATTTTATAATCGAATGCCGAAAATTTGGTTTCGTATTCACACAGCCTATATTTGGTTTCTTGTGCGATTTTTTTGCACAGAACGCAATAAAATTGTTTTAATTTTTCATTACGACTAATAAAATTTACGTATCGTCTGTTTGGAAAACCTCAAAAAGCGTTGCTGCATTGGCTTACCTGCTGAATTTGTGTAAAAGTCGAATAAAATCAGTAAATTGTCCAATTTTTTCCAAATTTTTTGCTATGGTGATATGCGCGTCAAAACATCAGAAATAGTATTTAGGGCAACTTTTCTTCAAGAATGATAGGTCATTCTGGCTGTTTTTAAAAAATACGGCCCAAATCCTTGATTCCCGGAGCGCCCCTAATGATGTTAAAATTTTTTAACATGTTTTTAACACTATTCAAAAAACATGTTAAAAGATGTTAAAACCATGTTAATAACATGTTAAAATATGTTAAAAACATGTTAAAAGCATGTTAATCGAAAGTGCAAAAAACATATTAAAAACATTCAAACACTTTCTTCCTGTGCTTAGGCTTAGGCTCAGGTTTAGGCAATATATACTATCGATTTACTCAAAATCAAGTTTTGCGACCGCTTGAAGACAATGAGTTGCATATATGTGCAAAATTTTAACTTTTCTCGTTTAGCCAATTTTTTAAAATAGCAAGCCGAAAATTTGCATTTGTATTCACACGCACTAATTTCGGTTTAATGCGAATTATACTTCGTTATTTCACAAAAAATTTATACCACAATAAAACACCGAAAATTTTTACGTGCGTGAAGTTGGCAGACACTTTGTCAGTACAAAGTCTGAAATATGATTTTTCTGATAGCTCAGAATTTGTACTATTTTGTACCACAAGTACCACATTTAGTACTAATTTGTACTACGAGTACAAATTCATAGAAAAGTGTCTGCTAACTTCACGCTTTGAGCCATGCACAGACAGGAGTAATGCACTATAAAATTAGTCAAACATTGTTAAATTCACGAACTTTGCAATTTCTTTACTAAACTGCGTAATTAAATTAATAATATTGAAACCAGCATACATTTATAAGTGTTATTCAATCGATTTTGACAATTTGTATGTCTGCTGTGTAGGTACTGGCTCATCCAACCAATTTTTCCAATGGTTTTTTTCTTCAAGCCAAACAACTCGAAAAAAAGCTTTCCACTTTTGTGTGTGACTTCTATACGCTTTTGTCATACTACAAATATCCAGAGCTAGTTTTTTATTTGGAAAATAAATATAAAGCTTACTGGTTATGATAAAACGAAGATCTAGTAATATAGAATTTTTAATATGAAATCCCACAGGAAAACTTTTTCCGGAAATTTTCCGGAAATTTCCCGGAAATTTTCCGGAAATTAAAAAATTTCCGGTTTTTTTCCGGAAAATTTCCGGGTTTTTTCCGAACCGAGAAAATCCGGAAATTAATTTTTCCGGAAAATTTCTGGGTTTTTTCCGGAAAATTTCCGGGCTTTTTCCGGATAATTTCCGGGTTTTTTCCGGAAAATTTCCGGATTTTTTCCGGATAATTTCCGGGTTTTTTCCGGAAAATTTCCGGGTTTTTTCCGGATAATTTCCGGGGTTTTTCCGGAAAATTTCCGGGTTTTTTCCGGATAATTTCCGGGTTTTTTCCGGATAATTTCCGGGTTTTTTCCGGAAAATTTCCGGGTTTTTTCCGGAAAATTTCCTCGTTTTTTCCAGATAATTTCCGGGTTTTTTCTGGAAATTTCCGGGTTTTCTCCGGAAAATTTCCGGGTTTTTTTCGGAAAATTTCTGGGTTTTTTCAGGAAAATGTCTGGGTTTTTCTGAAAACTTCTTCGGATTTCTTAGGTGATTTTCTAATTTTGCGGTTTGCCACAGTTTCCTGATTTTTCCGGAAAACTTTTTTGTGTTTTCGTTTTCAGGTTGTATATACGTAGTTGTAGTTCGAATATTTGAAAAAGTAATTTATATATACTTTGAGTGTATATATACTCTAATTGGCGCAATTTTGTACATCTTTTGT
>JASANF010002561.1:0-36288 GCA_030248245.1 Trissonchulus sp. WLG1_4 | reverse complement strand
ATACTAATTGGAAATTTTGGAAATTGCAGTTAAGTATGTGAAACCACCAATTGGCATAAAAAAGCTGACAAGCCAAACACTAATACAATAATAAAATATAAAATTCACACAGACAGACTTGACATGAAATAAAAAACCTAATCATAAACATACATTCTTGTGTGTGTATATATGTACTGTGTTTACTGATAAACTAAACAACCGCAGTGAAGTTGTTTTCGGAAAAAATTGACAGAATATTACTGTTTGGTGTGAAATTTTTGTGAAATGAAAACTTTCGAAAAAATTTCTTGTCAAAAATATAAACCAAAGGGGGGACCACAGGAAAATTTTTCACAGATTTGAAAAACCGAGACTTTTCGACTACCGAGACCGAGACTGGGCTAGTCTCGGGTTTTGACCGAGACCGAGACCGAGACTTCCATCCCTAATGTAAGCCTTAGCCTTAGCCTTCTGGCTCATGCAGTAGACATTAAATAAATAAATAATTATTATTATATATATAATGCAAAAATGCAAGCGTTATAAACTATAACCGTGATACGTATCACAATTTATAAAAATAAACTAACCGAAAGCAAGGGAAGGCCGACTGAGTATGACTTCATCGGAATTGGCCATTATCTGTGACAGCTTGGGGGTGGGAAATGCATCGGCTACACTGGAGGGGGCCATTGGGGTGCTGTGGACGGGATGAGCACCCGGCTTGTTGGTAGTCGGATGGTGGTTACAGTTGCTACAAAATTTACAAACTTTGATACATAAGAGTAATAAATATATTCAAACTTTTTTAATAAACTAAACTGAACCAATAGCGTACAGGATTTCGCTAAGGGTGGGGGTGAACTGATGGTCGACGACCGGGGGGGGGGGGGGGGGGTTCAATGCAGTGCAGTCCCTGACACGCAGTCCGAGGCAATCTGCAGAAGGTTTAGCTTTTTAGAAATTTTAAACTGATTGCATTGAAAAAGTTTACGCAACATGTCCAATCATAGTAATTGCAGCGGTCTGGGGGCGACAGCCCCCAGTTTTTTTAGAATCTTGAAATAAAATTTGCATTGAAATTGCAATTCTAAGCAACACTTGTCGCAAAATTATAGTGGTTGCAGGGGTCTGAGGGCGGCAGCCCCCAGAAGCTGGAGCATTTTTAGAATTTAGAATAAAATTTGCATTAAAAATGCAATTCTAAGCACACTTGTCGCAAAATCATGGTGGTTGCAGGGGTCTGGGGGGCGGAAGCCCCCAGAAAAATGGGAGCTTTTTTTAGAATCTTGAAATGAAATTTGCATTGAAATTGCAATTCTAAGCAATATATATTTGTCGTGAAATCATAGTGGTTGCAAGGGTCTGGTAGCGGCTGCCCCCAGGAAAAAGAATTAGAGATTTTTTATTTTTACGCAAATTTGGTGAATAGGAGACGTGTCGGAAGACGGGGGGGGGGGGACAACCTTGTTTCAAAATTTGTCCGAATATTGAACAGCCCCAGCGAGATGACACCGAAGCTTGGTGGTCCTTCTCGCAGAGCACGTCGACCTGGGTGCTGCCGCGGACGTTGAAGCCGAAGTTGTCTGTGTTGTAGGCGGCCAACGTGGCCATGTACTCGGAGTCCCCGAACTCCGTCAAGTACGCGTTCCACATGTCCTCCTTCTGCAGCGTCCCCTCTTCGCCCAACGAAATGGCCACCTGAAACCACAACAACAGCATATATGTACCATTGGAATCATCACAGGGTAAATCCTAATTCCAACTTGCAAATTTGTCTCCGACCAGGGCTCGGTTTCATAAACGGTGAATCGCTATTCATTAGTAACACTGATGCAACATAGAAAATGGAGTATAACTTTGCGTTTACACAATATTTCTGCTGGAAATTTTGTTGACAGGTTGTCCATATGTTGCATAACGTGTGGTAAAAATGTCAAAAAAGTCGCGTTATCCAGTGAAAAATATAGCAAACTTGAAGTCATTCATTAGTCGTAAATATTAGTGCATTTTTTCAAGTCACTAGGATTTACTAATATTTGGGACTAATGAATGACTTTGACCTAGGTAGACTTTTAACTGCATTAAGCAAACGTTACAAATTTTTACCCACACATTATCTAACATATTAGCAATATGTTGTGAAAGTTTCCTACAAAAGTTTTGTAAACCTAAAGTTATAACTCATTTTCTAGCTTATGTCAGTGTTACTAATGAATCGTAACCGATCTTTTATGAAACCGGGCCCAGGGTGCTCTTGCTTATTGTAAGCACTAAGTGCAAACAGGATCTAAAAGACAAAACCATTTCGGTTTTAATTTTCTTACCAGTTAACACACTTTTTATTGTATAAACATGATAGGTCTGTTGATTCTTTTAATACCAGTATCAAAAAAATTGGTATCACTATTGCATTAATTATATGTACTTCTTTAATTTTTCTGTAAGTATCAATAATCATAAGTACAATATTCATATTACTAGGATCTATTTACATCAAATATTTCTTAATACTTTCCGTAAGCATCAATTATCAAAAGTTATATTTAAACTATGTACTAGGATCTGTTTAAATTTTTCTAGTATCAAAAATTAAAAGTAATAACCCTTTGATGCGCACTGTGAACCTCAGGTACTCCACGTGGTGGATGCCCAATCTGGGTCTATAAAGCTTGGCAAGCTTAGGCCGGGTTCACACTGCCACTTGCACAAGCACAAGCACAAGCACAAGCACAGCCGGTTCACACTGCAGAAAATTCTGCACAAGCACAAGCACAAGCACAACGCTTGTTCAAAAATTTTATCTTTTGCACAAGCACAGCCAATCAGCGTAGAGATTTTGTAGCTGTCAGTTTGGGTATAGTCGTAAATGGCGCAAAATTAAACGGGAAAGTGTGATTTGTAGGAGTAACCCTCTCGAAATGAATCTTATATTTACTGAAGAATGTATTGCGTTCATTTTTTCTTTCTTTCTCTTAATTTTAGTTTCGTTTCATCTTTAAAATAAAATTGCGTTTTAGCTTTATTTTTGCCCCTCTTTTTAGTTTATTTTCTTTCTTCCATAAAATACTACGGGAAAGTTTCAAAACTGCGAAAATTTTAGCCCAAAATTTCGAAACGATAACTTCTGAATAGAAAAGACGTTACGCTGGCGCGTTTTAATTTGATTGGCTGGGCTTGTGCTTGTGCAAGTTCCAGTGTGAACGCCTAGGCGTTGTGCTTGTGCTTGTGCTTATGCTTGTGCTTGTGCCTGTGCTTGTGTTTGTGCAAGTGCCAGTGTGAATCCGGCCTTATTCTAGTCAACTGTTCTCCGAATTGTTTTTTCAGAAATCGCAGATCTTTGGATTTAGTGGCCCAATTTTAGTCCTGCTGCCACACATCAAACCTATGCTTGATTAAGCAGTGTGAAAATTCGACTTTTTTTCATCGCAAAAGCAGTATTTTTTTATAGTTTCATTGTGATATTTGATCGCAACTCTGGCAGTCAACTTTTTGTGCATCAAATACAGCAGATATTGTAGTTTATTTTTAGCAGTCAACTATGATAGGCGCATGGTGGCTGTGTTAATACTCTGGGGTGAGGTACATATTTATGCCTGAGCGATGGCGCGAAATTAGCTCAAACTTTCAACTTTGAGCGCTTTTATAACTAAAAACGGTGCTTCCTAGACCCTTGATTCTCTGGCTATGTTTTGTTCACCATTAAATTTTCTATCGAAGGGTGGTGTCGCCAGCTCTCTAGGACGCACGTGGCTCCAGCAATGACCAAAAAACTGGAAGGTGTCAAATTCGGGCTGCCTAGAGAGAGAACCTATGGGCGTCAAAGGGTTTAAGTACTAGGATCGTATTTATACATATCAAATTCAATTTTTTTCTAATGAAAAAATTCAATTTTCAAAGTTTTTTATTTAAATTACAAGTATGTATCAAATTCAATTTATTTCTAGTATAAAAAAGTTCAAAGTTTTTCATTTAAATTGCAAGTACATATGATATTTAAATAATTTTACGGATGTCATATTGTATGTACCTGTAAGCCTGGGAATCCATGGCGTGAAGGTGCTACAGTGACCATGCACCCGTCATCCCAGCAATTCTGGCTGACGTCGCAGGTGCCCCAGCACACGCCCACACACCACACTGCACCACTGAAACACTGCATGCATTGCAATTTGCAGTGGCACAACCTCATACAATGATACACTGCATTAATTCACAGTCTATACTACTCACCACCCCTGACTGCACCACTGACACTGCTGCATTGCAATTCGCAGTGGCACAACCTGATGCAATGATACTACAGTCTATACGCAATCCCCACCACCCCCCGCCCCGCCAAACACTGCATGCATTGCAATTCGCAGTGGCACAACCTGATGCAATGATACACTGCATTAATTCACAGTCTATACTACTCACCACCCCTGACTGCACCACTGAAACACTGCATGCATTGCAATTTGCAGTCGCACAACCTGATGCAATGATACACTGCATTAATTCACAGTCTATACTACTCACCACCCCTGACTGCACCACTGAAACACTGCATGCATTGCAATTCGCAGTCGCACAACCTGATGCAATGATACACTGCATTAATTACCACAGTCTATACTACTCACCACCCCTGACTGCACAACTGAAACACTGCATGCATTGCAATTTGCAGTGGCACAGCCTAATGCACTGATACACTGCATTAATTCACAGTCTATACTACTCACCACCCCGCCCCGACCGCTGCTTGCTTCGCGTGGCACACCTGATGCTGATTAGCATCCTCCCCCCTGACTGCACCACTGAAACACTGCATGCAAGCAATTTGCAGTGGCACAACCTGATGCAATGATACACTGCATTAATGCACAGTCTATTCGTACACCACCCTGACTGCACCACTGGAAGACTGCATGCGTTGCAAGTGCAATGCCAATTTTGAGCAGTTTTTGCAGTGGCACAGCCGAGCCAGCCTTAGCGGTTCGTGCCGGTCGCCCCAGTGTCACCAAACAGTCGTTGGTTTACTTAGTAGATAAACATATTTGATTGCGCAATTCCCACTTGTATAAATTCAAACCGTTTTCATTTTCCGCCAACCTGTTGCCATTGCCTAATCGTACTGGCTATTACACAATATTTCCCGCTTGACTGATAACTGATTTTACAAGGTATAGCCCACTCTTCCGTTTTCAGGTCAGTTAATTATTACATTATTGCTGAGCAAATTGACACTTTCATTCTTGTTTGCTTGTAGTTAATTACACACATTGCAGGGAGAAATACAAAACTGCGGTTAACTACCCGGAACGATGCTGAAGCTAAAATCGATAGCCTTAGGGAGAGACTTCATTGCATTGGTTCGCTCGTGTCTGTCGACCTTGTTCGTTGTTTTAGAGTGTTGGGCGGTTATACATAATAAGACATAGCCGTATCTCTGCTACTGTGTGCTTTTGGTTGCAGATGAATGTGTTTGGTGACTGGGTGAAGTCAGCGATGTTCAGAACAGCAGCAGTGGTGGCGGTGTGGTGTGTGGGCGTGTGCTGGGGCACCTGCGACGTCAGCCAGAATTGCTGGGACGACGGGTGCATGGTCACTGTCACCGTCACGCCATGGATTCCAGGCTTACAGGTACATACATATGCATCCGTAAAATTATTTAAATATCATACTTGCAATTTAAATGAAAAACTTTGAACTTTTTTATACTAGAAATAAATTGAATTTGATACATACTCGTAATTTAAATAAAAAACTTTGATTTTAAAAAAATTGAATTTTTTTATTAGAAAAAAATTGAATTTGATATGTATAAATACGATCCTAGTACTTAAACCCTTTGACGCCCATAGGTTCTCTCTCTAGGCAGCCCGAATTTGACACCTTCCAGTTTTTTGGTCATTGCTGGAGCCACGTGCGTCCTAGAGAGCTGGCGAAACCACCCTTCGATAGAAAATTTAATGGTGAACAAAACATAGCTAGAGAATTAAGGGTCTAGGAAGCACCGTTTTTAGTTATAAGCGCTCAAAGTTGAAAGTTTGTGCTAATTTTGCGCCATCGCTCAGGCATAAGATATGTTACCTCACCCCAGAGTATTAACACAGCCACCATGCGCCTATCATAGTTGACTGCTAAAAATAAACTACAATATCTGCTGTATTTGATGCACAAAAAGTTGACTGCCAGAGTTGCGATCAAATATCACAATGAAACTATAAAAAATACTGCTTTTGCGATGAAAAAAGTCGAATTCTCACACTTCTTAATCAAGCATAGGTTTGATGTGCGGCAGCAGGACTAAAATTGGGCCACCAAATGCAAAGATCGGCGATTTCTGAAAAAATAATTCGGAGAACAGTTGACTAGAATAAGCTTGCCAAGCTTTATACCCCCTATACAGGCATCCACACGTGGAGTACCTGAGGTTCACAGTGCGCATCAAAGGGTTATTACTTTTAATATTTGATACTAGAAAAATTTAAACAGATCCTAGTACATAGTTTAAATATAACTTTTGATAATAATTGATGCTTACGGAAAGTATTAAGAAATATTTGATGTAAATAGATCCTAGTAATGTGAATATTGTACTTATCATTATTGATACTTACAGAAAAATTAAAGAAGTACATATAATTAATGCAATAGTGATACCAATTTTTTTGATACTGGTATTAAAAGAATCAACAGACCTTTCATGTTTATACAATAAAAAGTGTGTTAACTGGTAAGAAAATTAAAACCGAAATGGTTTTGTCTTTTAGATCCTGTTTGCACTTAGTGCTTACAATAAGCAAGAGCACCCTGGGCCCGGTTTCATAAAAGATCGGTTACGATTCATTAGTAACAGTGACATAAGCTAGAAAATGAGTTATAACTTTAGGTTTACAAAACTTTTGTAGGAAACTTTCACAACATATTGCTAATATGTTAGATAATGTGTGGGTAAAAATTTGTAACGTTAGCTTAATGCAGTCAAAAGTCTACCTAGGTCAAAGTCATTCATTAGTCCCAAATATTAGTAAATCCTAGTGACTTGAAAAAATGCACTAATATTTACGACTAATGAATGACTTCAAGTTTGCTATATTTTTCACAGGATAACGCAACTTTTTTGACATTTTTACCACACGTTATACAACATATGGACAACCTGTCAACAAAATTTCCAGCAGAAATATTGTGTAAACGCACAGTTATACTCTATTTTCTATGTTGCATCAGTGTTACTAATGAATAGCGATTCACCGTTTATGAAACCGAGCCCTGGTCGGAGTCAAATTTGCAAGTTGGAATTAGGATTTACCCTGTGATGATTCCAATGGTACATATATGCTGTTGTTGTGGTTTCAGGTGGCCATTTCGTTGGGCGAAGAGGGGACGCTGCAGAAGGAGGACATGTGGAACGCGTACTTGACGGAGTTCGGGGACTCCGAGTACATGGCCACGTTGGCCGCCTACAACACAGACAACTTTGGCTTCAACGTCCGCGGCAGCACCCAGGTCGACGTGCTCTGCGAGAAGGACCACAAGGCCCAGCCCCGCCCCCTGCTCCCGGACCCGCAACCAGACGCCGCCCCGGTGGAGACTCGGCAAGAGGACTTGCCCGTGGAGATCAAGCAGCCGAGCATAGTCGAGGTCACGAGGGGACCACCCAGAGAATAACTTTAGCCTTAGTTCAATCTTCACCCAGATGTACAGAAATATACTTAAACTTACTGTAAACTTATGACTCTATTCTCTGTTCTGTTTTACTGCTTTGTACATAATATGCATGGCATGTCGTTCAAACTTTTGTAAATGCATGTATTGTTCACTTTTCTAATTGTCATGTTTTTTTAAAACGGCTGTTTAAACGGGCTGTTTTGCGATCATCTGTGGACGGCACGGCTGCCCCAGTGCCCCAAGGGTTAAAACTTAAAGAACACACTCTTCCTAAGTAAGTACATATTATATGCACTCTTGTAAAATCTACAATAATTCGGTTTGGCATCCCTTTGCTTTGTTTTGTGCTGCAAGTTCTCACTATGGGTGTTTGCCTACAGAGTAGGCACATACATACAACTGTAACTGGCCCCTACTCACATTTTGTTAAAGCGACATGCTTGCTATCGAAATCATTCCATAACCGAATAAACTTGTTTCAAATCAATTCAACAATTCAAAGTTGTAAAATGCAATTGCACAGGAAACTCATAATATTAAAAATTATACTGCGAGTCAATTATCAAAGAATTGATACAAAAAGTTGACGAGCGTAAAAAATCGTAAATTTCTTTCAATTAATAGCTAATTGTTGTAATATATGAAAAAGATCCGGTTTACGAAAGGAGTGATTTTAGAGTAACAACACTAAAAGGTTGTAAATTTAGTAGACTTTGTAACGTTTGTGTGTAACTGTGAGTTTTACTGCAGCATCATGTCAACGTTTATTTGCTGCACGAAAATCAACAAAAAAGTGTGTCCCGGCTGCGGTGCGGATTTGTACGGAGAAGGTGAGGCCGAGGTGTCAGGGCTACTCTTATTGGCTTTTGCAACTGTATTGACACCAAAGACTAGGCAACTTGTTTAGTCTGACAATGTTTTGCAAAGTGTTGTTGTTGTGATAGCCGCTACTCATCGTCATCATCAGTCGTCTTTAGGCCCATGAAGGAAGCCACCTCCCTGTCCCTGGGACGCAGCCACAAATCTTCGGCTGTGAGAGCAGTTGGATTGGCTGGGCAATGGAACAGGTGGTTTGTGTTGTGTGGACCTGTGCTGCAGTCTGGACATATATCTGCTGTTGTGGGGACCAGTTGTGTGTTTGTTGTTTTGCAAAGTGTAGGATATTCTTGTGAAATGTGAAGGATCATGAATTGAGCGGATACACCAGCTCTTTGAAAACTGCGATATATATATATATATATATATATATATATATATATATATATATATATATATATATATATATATATATATATATATATATATATATATATATATATATATATATATATATATATATATATATATATATATATATATTTGTATACTAAATGACCTCACGCGTCTTAACCCTTTAATTCCCAGAGCATCTCACTCCAGGCGGTCAAGTTACGCGCACCCTAGAGAGATCGCAAAACCACCATTCGATAGAGAAATGAATGGTGAGCAAAACATAATCAACAGAAACAACAGCTTAAAGGGTAGAGTTCTGTCTAGGCATGGGCACGTTTAAACGGTTTGAACCGTTTAAACGCGTTTAAACGTTTAAACGGGTTGGAAACGTTTAAACGTTTAACCGCGTTTAAACGTTTAAACGTTTAAACGCTTACATGTTCAACCGTTTAAACGTTTAAGCTTACTTGTTCAACCGTTTAAACGTTTAAACGCGTTTAAACGCTCACTTGTTTAACCGTTTAAACGTTTAAACCCGTTTAAACGCTCACTTGTTTAACCGTTTAAACGTTTAAACGCGCTTAAGGTGGTAGTGTCGCCAAAGCAGTTTTGCTCATAAGGCTGCAAAATGAGAACTTTTTGCCTTGAAATTGTACGTTCACTGAGAAACTAGTGAAATGCCATGTGGTGTCAAATAAATACTGCCAGATACTAGACCACCAATATCTACCGATATTTTTAACCAATCACCATTTTGAGCCAGACATCACACAATAGAGACATTAAAAGTTCAAAAAATCAAGCCAGATATCAGATTGGCCAGCTTGTGAAGTACATGTAGTGTTTTGACGCACAATTTTTTGCCACAAATAAGAAAATTAAAAAATGAAGGTTCGTTTTTCTTTTGATTTCAAAATAAGTGTCTAATTTTTTTGCAATTTATCATTATTGCTGTGAGTACTTTACAGGTTACGCATAGTTTCACAGTTCAAATAGGCATTACTCCACAACCACTCAAGCAATTAGCACTAAATTTTGTGTGCATAAACTAGAGCATATGTGCTTTTACTGTGTGTAAAGAATCTGAACAAAAAGTTTTTTAATTGTGACGAAATTATCGAATGTGAATAGGTTTTCAAAACGTCATTTTTCCGACTTTGCGACTTAACTGCTAACTGTATGCTGCATCAATTTTTGTGAAACATGGCAAAAATATTTGCCTTGAACCATATTTTTAGAATAAATAAAGAACCGTGACCTATCTTTCACTGAAAAAGTTTTATAGTCGCGCAAAATCGACTGCTTTCGCGACACTACCCCCTTAAACGCTCACTCTTTTAACCGTTTAAACGTTTAAACGTTTAAACGCGTTTACGTTTAAACTTTTAAACGGTCAAAAAACGTTTACAACCGGAAAACGCGTTTAAACGTTTACAGATTTTTGTAAACGTGCCCATGCCTATGTAGTTCTGTCAGTAGCAAATTTTCCGGGCCGACCGCCCGAGGCTCGCGGGCCGGCTTGGCACAGGACCGGAGCCTTCGTTGAGAAGTTGAGAATTTGTGAAAAAAAACGCGCCATCGCTCAGGCATATTATGTATGCACCTCACCCAAGGGCCAAGGCATATTATGTACAGTACCTCACCCAAAGTATTAACCCTTTGACGACCAGAGGTTCTCCCACTAGGCAGCCAAACTTTGACACCTTCCAGTTTTTTGGCCATTTCTCGAACTCCGTGCGTCGTAGTGAACTCGCAAAACCACCATTTGATAGAGACCTTAATGGTGAACAAAGCATATTCAGTCAATCAAGGGTCTCGGAAGCACCGTTTTTGCGTTATAACCGCTCAAAGTTGAAAGTTTGTGCAAACTTTGCGCCATCGCTGAGGCATAATATGTACCTCACCCTAGAGTATTAACACAGCGACCGTCCGCCTATCATAGTTGACTGCCAAAAAAAAACTACAATATTCGCTGTATCTGATGCACAAAAAGTCGACTGCCAGAGTGGCGATCAAACATCATAATGAGGCTATAAAGAAAATACAACTTTTGCGATGAAAAAAAGTCAAATTTTCAAACTGCTTAATCAAGCATAGGCTTTGTTGTGCGGCAGCAGGACTAAAATTGGGCCACCAAATGCAAAGATCTGAAATTCTGAAAAAACAATTCGAAGATCAGTTGACCAGAATAAGCCATTTACAGCCCCAGATTGGGATCCACCCGGTGGGGTACCTGAGGTTCACAGTGCGCGTCAAAGGGTTAACGGTAAGGATTGATCTTGTTTTATTTCAATCTCGCAGCCGTTCCATGTTCGTCCAGCTGAAGAAAAATTATGCGGCACTTTTAAGAACTCAACTACCGTATTACCTCGAATAAAGCCCCTGTCTTGAATAGAGCCCCCGTCAAAGCACTCACAAAATTATAAAGCCCCCGCCTTGAATAAAACCCCCAGGGGGCTTTATTCAAAACGCCCTTGAATAAAGCCCCAGGGGGTTTTAATCAAAACGTCTTCGAATAAAACCCCCTGTAACGCAGGCTGTCATACGTACGCGCGCGTATTTGCATATGCTGCTGCATATTGCCATGTTGGCTAGTGGTTAGTTATTAGTTATATGACTGCGCGCCAACCGTTATTGGCGGTTTGTTTTGCTGTTCAAGTGTTCTACTAAATAATTATGACACTGTTGAGTTGTCGACACTCGACCCCCTCGAAATAGACCGCAACCCACTGTATTCTTTTTTCTGCTTTTTTTTCTTGGTAGCACAAAGGGGAAATTATTTTCGTGGGTGTTAAGACGCTAGGTGGTAAGGTAAGGTTTGGTCGGTGGTCCCATTGTGAGTATTGGAACCCTCCCTCTTAGTGACCCCGTGATCCCAGGGGGCCAGGTCACGGGACCATATAAATTAAATTTTTCTATGCCTATGTCTTATGCCTATGTCGGAGACTGTTGTAGCCACTTCACAAGTTAATATATGAAGTAAGATAATCCCCTAAAGTACTAAAAAGGATTTACGACAGCTCATCGTCGGCCCATTAGCTCAAATGGTTAGAGCGCTGGCTATGCAGATCTCTTCAGATCCAGAGATGGGTGGTTTAAATCCCCTCTGGGTCATTCTGATGATGATGCTGTCTTTCTTTCAGTAGAATGAGAATCCCCCTTCCTTTTCATGACATGGTGAGGCTTCCATGCCGAACTCCGAATCCCCTGACCGTGGTTTGAGTGCGGTAGCATTGGGCTGTTCGGTGACACAGTCACACCCTTAGCAGGAGCACTGCGAATTGGGTAGATGTCGCGTGTAAGTGTGCACGAGCACGAGATTTTACCCCCCCCCCCCCCCCCCTAGGCGTTATTTGCGCTATTTGCGCTATTATAGTTTCCAGCTCAAAAACGCCACCCCCCCCCCCCCACCCCTAGGCGCTATTTGCGCTATATGCGCTACTATAGTTTCCAGCTAAAAAACGCCCCCCACCCCCCCTCCCCCGCTATTTGCGCTATACACGCTACGACAGGTACCCCCCCCTCCCCCCCCTCTCCCCACCCCTCCCCCCCCCTCCCTAGCAAAACGATAGCGCATCAAAGTGCTATAAGCGCTATTTTTTTCATAGAGCTTAAAAAATAGCGCCTATAGCCTACCTGAGGGTGCTATTTGCGCTAATTAGGCCCTATTTTGTGCTATTGGCTAATTTATTGAGTAGGCGCCCACCCCCCCCCCCCCCCCCCGGGGTTGGGTTTGTAGGGCTTTCCATCCCTCGCTCCTATTAGTCAAAATTGTAGGCAATTACCCAACATAACTTTCCATTCTTCGCTCCTATTGGTTACGCAAAATGAAACCCTAGAAGGGTAAAAAGATTCAGTAGGCGCCCACCCCCCCACCCCCCCGTGGTTGGGTTTGTAGGGCTTTCCATCCCTCGCTCCTATGAGTCAAAATTGTAGGCGATTACCCAACATAACTTTCCATTTTTCGCTCCTATTGGTTACGCAAAATGAAACCCTAGAAGGGTAAAAAGATTCAGTAGGCGCCCACCCCCCCCCCCCCCCCGGGGTTGGGTTTGTAGGGCTTTCCATCCCTCGCTCCTATTAGTCAAAATTGTAGGCAATTACCTAACATAACTTTCCATTCTTTGCTCCTATTGGTTACGCAAAATGAAACCCTAGAAGGGTAAAAAGATTCATAAAGTATTCTCCAGCATATTAATATTCTATTAAAAACAGATCATTAAAGGAAATAACCAAAAAAATATATAACTTACTTGTTAAGCAGGAAAAGAACGAGAAATAGTTTAAAGCAATAATGAGTTAATAATCATAATAATATAAAAATAATCAAGTCCAAGCAGCGTCCAAGCGCCTAAATAGCGCAAATAGCACCATCTGGTGCAATAAGCGCTATTTTTTAAGCCTACGAAAAAAATAGCGCTTATAGCACTTTCATGCGCTATCGTTGTGCTATATGCGCTATTTTTTGTATCGTCGACTAGAACACAAACACAAATTTAAAAATAATTTTAAAATTTTTCTAATTTATTGAGGGACCGTATACTTACTAAAAAATACAAAACTTTTCAACAAATTAGCCAATAGCACAAAATAGCGCCTAATTAGCGCAAATAGCACCCTCAGGTGCTATAAGCGCTATTTTTTAAGCCTATGAAAAAAAATAGCGCTTATAGCACTTTGATGCGCTATCGTTGTGCTATATGCGCTATTTATGCAATATTTTTTTTATATCGACGTCCAGAACACAAACAAAAGTTTTAAAATACTTTTAAAATTCTTTTTGTTTATTGAGGGATCGTATACCTGCTAAAAAGTACAAAACTTTTCAATAAGTTAGCCAATAGCACAAAATAGCGCCTAAATAGCGCAAATAGCACCCTCAGGTGCTATAAGCGCTATCCAAGATCAGCATCACTATTTAAAGGGAAATTAACACAAACACCAATAGGCCAGCGTAGCTCAGTCGGTAGAGCGTTAAGCTAGTAATCTAGCAATGGGTGGTTCAAATCCCCCTTGGCCATTTTTCTGTACAAGTTTCATCCATATCCAAAAAAATAGCACATATAGCACCTTCGATAGCGCATATAGCGCAAATAGCGCATATAGCACCACCAAAAGGCGCTATAGCGCAAATAGCGCATATAGCACCTTCGATAGCGCATATAGCGCAAATAGCGCATATAGCAACCCCAAAAAGCGCTATAGCGCAAATAGCGCATATAGCACCTTCGATAGCGCATATAGCGCAAATAGCGCATATAGCACCCCCAAAAAGCGCTATAGCGCAAATAGCGCATATAGCACCTTCGATAGCGCATATAGCGCAAATAGCGCATATAGCACCCCCAAAAAGCGCATATAGCACCTTCGATAGCGCATATAGCGCAAATAGCGCATATAGCACCCCCGAAAAGCGCTATAGCGCAAATAGCGCATATAGCAAATTCCATAGCGCTTATAGCGCATATAGCGCATAAAAAAGCGCTATAACACAAAAAGTGCTATTTCGATTTCGCTTACACGCGTTCGTTACCGCGAATTGGCATGAGTAAAATGGTGGTGAGCATATGGCGGAATTATAGCCGCTTGTAGCTTAGTATGTAGTGGGCCGCTCCTTGTCTCGGTTAGGAGTGTGAGCTTATCAGTCCATGGCAGTGTTCGCTAATGATGAGGTTAGGGCGAGACCTCGCGAAACTAGCCTCATAGAAAATAATAGGGACGGCTACCGGCGCTACCCAAGTCCGGGACGTCCATAGCTAGTAGTAGTAGTGCACAGCCCAGGAAAACTTTGGGCCGAAGTTTACTGGAAGGGGAGGGATGTGAAGTACATAAGATAGGCTACCTTAGAGTACTTAAAGAGATTTACGACAGCTCATCGTCGGCCCAGTAGCTAAATGGTCAGAGCGCTGGTCTGCAGATCCAGAGATGCGTGGTTCAAAACCCCCTGGGTCTTCACGATGATGATGCTGTCTTTCAGTAGAATCCGCCCTTCTTTTCTCGACAAATAGTTACGCACTATTTGGTGTTTATTATTTTGCCAACGATTTTGATCGTAATCTTTTATCAAACTATTTTGACTATTTGGTAACTAATTTTTTCGTTCATTTCTTTTTGTAAACTGCAGCTGAACAGTTTTTCCATAAAGTTCAATTCTTTAAGACTGATACCTGGCTTGCGTTGTTGCTTATTGTTTTTCAGCCATAGTATATAAAATGGTGTAATAATGCAGAGAGGTATGTAAATATTTTGACTTACATCTGCAAAAGTTCACAAAAAAATAAAGCCCCCGCCCTGAATAAAGCCCACATCTGGAACTTCACAAAAAAATAAAACCCCCGCCTTGAATAAAACCCCCGTTTGGACCTTCACGAACCAATAAAGCCCCCGGGGCTTTATTCGAGGAAATACGGTTACTACATATAATTACATATGTATGTAGTTGGTAAATTATCGGTCTGAAGTCTGAAAAAACACGTGGCTTCGAAGCACTGATGATAATGGTATGTATGTAACTGTGGTAATGGTTTCAGACGGTGAGTTGAGTGAGAACACCCACGTGCATCGGAGCCAGTCCTTCCGGCAATCCAGACTCGGCCTGGCCATGGCGGACGCAGAGGCTGACCTTCTGACCTCCCCAGACAGACCCGTCCGACACTTCATGGACGAGGAGGACATCAAGTGGCGACACAAGAAACCAGACTTCTCCATGGTCGATGTGAAATATCTGCGGGAACGGAAGCACAACTGGGCGCCAGGGAGTCTGGAGAAGACGGTGGAGAATCTGGTGAAAACCTGGGAAATGGAAAGTTCCCATAAAGTCAGGAAGTCCGACTGGAAGTCCGTCAATCCGGACAAATTCGAAATTGAACTTAATGGAAAGTACAGGTGAATTCCAGCTGTATGTTTGAATCCATCTTTGAACCGAATTTTTTGTTGCATGGACAGTAAAAAATGGTGTCTTCCGGAGTCTCATGGAAACCAGCTCATTACCCATTACCTTCACATTGGACAGGAAACATTTACCCAAATGAAGCAGTTAGTTAACCATCAGCCAGTCAGAATGAGACACAACTCTATATACTCTATAGCTCTCCCCAGCGACCACAAAGTGAGATTACGGTAGTTTAATCGTAGGCGGAGCTAAAAACTGTCTGAACCGGATTGGCTGATGGCTAATAATATTTTCATCCCGCTGGGTATAGCAACACCTTATGGCAGCAGAAGTATACCTACTATAGGTATATATACCAATGATTTCGGTCCGTGTTTGGTCACTAACGTGCAATGCATCTACCTAGTGCGCTTAGAAACTGGATTAACATATTATTATTCGTCTATTGTGAGTTGAGGACAAAACCCCGACCAGCCTGATATAACAACTCTGTGGACCCAATGTAGTGTATGTTGGTTTAGATACAGCCTTGAGGATGACATCAAGCTGGGCACGTACAACATGATGCTGGTGGACTGCGTGCTGTACGACGCCGAGCGGACCAGTCGCCAGCAGTCCCACGACGCCTTCAGGGGGTGCTTCCAGACCGGATTCGCCTTCGAGCTCACCAAACTGCACACAGGTTAGTCCTACCAAGAGTACATAATAGCGTCTCATTCTATATAGGTAGAAGAAGAGTGAGACACTCTCCAGAATGCCTGTGTTCTAGCACAGGCAGATGCGCTGGTCGTTTTCAGGCTATATGTTGACATTCTATGGAACATGTGACTGGCCAATCAGAAGCGAGCTTCTATTCTCTGATTGGCAGACGCCTGTGCACGTGCCCCAATCATAAAACAGGATAGGGATAAAGTTAATAACTCATTATTTATTCATAGTCTGCTTGTAAAAACTTTAAAAAAGGTTTGTAAATACCTTTGGGGATATTTTGGCAAACTTTCACCGAAATTTATTGAGAAATTTTGAAGAAATTCAGTAAAGTTTATATCTCAAAAGTTTCTCAATCAATTTCGCTGAAAGTTTGCCTAAATATCCCTAGAGGCATTTACAAAACTTTTTTAATGTTTTTGGAAGCAGACTATGAATAAATAAAGAGTTATTAAGCTTTTATCTCTATCTTAATGCTTATCAACGCATCAGCGATTATATACTAAAGTGTGTTACGCAGGGAATCTACGCGCTGATTGGCCAGTCACATGTTGCATAGAATGTCAACATGTAGCCTGAAAACGACCAGCGCATCTGCCTGTGCTAGAACACAGGCAGGCTGGAGAGTGTCTCACTCTTCTTCTATATAGAGTGAGACGCTATTATGTACTCTTGGTCCTACATCAAGCTGGGCACGTACAACATGATGCTGGTGGACTGCGTGCTGTACGACGCCGAGCGGACCAGTCGCCAGCAGTCCCACGACGCCTTCAGGGGGTGCTTCCAGACCGGATTCCCCTTCGAGCTCACCAAACTGCACACAGGTTAGTCCTACATCAAGCTGGGCACGTACAACATGATGCTGGTGGACTGCGTGCTGTACGACGCCGAGCGGACCAGTCGCCAGCAGTCCCACGACGCCTTCAGGGGGTGCTTCCAGACCGGATTCCCCTTCGAGCTCACCAAACTGCACACAGGTTAGTCCTACATCAAGCTGGGCACGTACAACATGATGCTGGTGGACTGCGTGCTGTACGACGCCGAGCGGACCAGTCGCCAGCAGTCCCACGACGCCTTCAGGGGGTGCTTCCAGACCGGATTCGCCTTCGAGCTCACCAAACTGCACACAGGTTAGTCCTACATCAAGCTGGGCACGTACAACATGATGCTGGTGGACTGCGTGCTGTACGACGCCGAGCGGACCAGTCGCCAGCAGTCCCACGACGCCTTCAGGGGGTGCTTCCAGACCGGATTCGCCTTCAAGCTCACCAAACTACACACAGGTTAGACGTACTTACATAGTACATACCTCTAGCCTACTGGTTTACTACGAATTAAACACTGACTTTACGTTAATTTAATATTAACAAGCAGGCCCCAAAAGGGGCAAGGTTCCTTTGTTGAGTGTAAAATCTATATTGTCACCCTTAACATTTCAGTTTCGCCTTCAATGTGCATTGCGATTTTAGACAGTATTAATACCTGCTACAGTTTCTTAATTTAGTATCAGCGCTTACATAAATATACTCAGTTCTGTAAAAAAATTGGGCCAGAAACATGCAATAGTTACTTTTGATTTCAGCCAGCACTCAGTGTACTTTATTGACAAAAAACTTTAGTTCAAAACAGATTTTGCAGACAACAGTAGCTAACAACTTATTTGGAAGAAACACAACTGTGGAGGTCGAACCCATGCAGTTATAACACAATCCTCTTATAGTAGCGCCTTTGACCACTCGGCCACGCTTCTGCAATTACTGTTGATGTTTAATTGTTACTGCTCTGGAGAAAAACATGACTGATATGAGACCTCAATCAATAATTATATATATTCTTTAATAATAATAAACCTACATTAACTTTGCTTTTTGCTAACTGAAGTACTAAAGGTTATGCCATATTTTTATGAAAATGAAAACAAGAGTCTAGACAGTCACGTGAATTGCATAAGTATTTTGTCTGAAACATTAGCAGCGCTAAAAAATTTTAATTAACAAAAATTTATCAAAATTACAATTCAAGACCTCTAAATATAATATGATATAATAATATGTTTATAATTGTTTCATTTAAAATTGTGAAAAACGCCGTATGCAAAACAAGCAGCCCCTAAAAGGAGCAATGTTCCAACCCGGAAAGACAGATTGGCACATCATACGGTACAACCTACTGGCATCATAGACCGGACCAACTATTAGACTATAAGATCGGCTTGAGGAGAGATTATTTAGCTATTTTGAATATGGATGTTATTAGATATTTAGCTATGGATGAACGTATGAAGCGATCCTCAAGGGCCGATTCCTTTACCGGATTAAAGGGTTAATTGGACTAAACGGTTAAAAAATTAAGCTAAGAAATGCAGTTTCAAAACCACCGAATTAAACGGACTTAAAATTTAGCGCGCTGCTTTTTAATCAGACTAAACGGACGTAGCTACGCATCCTAATGTTAAGCGAGCATATTAATTCCGTTTAGATCGGCAGTACATATGTAATTTAGGAACGGGTTCGGATTAAAATTAGGCCGCTGATTTATTTTAACTCGTTTAGTTCGTTTTGTCCGATGTTTCATTCCTAAAACTCGGACTGAAATAAGTTGAGTCCGTTTAATCCGGCAAACTAATGGGCACTTACACTCAAACGCTCATGTGATATGAGCAATAAGTATTTAATTGTCTGTGCTGTTTTGGAACCTAGGTACGCAAAGCATCACACAAATGAGTTTTCTCTGAGTTTATTCACTTGAACTGCTTTCACTTGAAACTGTTTTGCCTTCCGCATATGTATGTAGTGAAACAAATTAAATCAAATCTGTTTAAAATTAAGTCTTATCATGATGCGTTATCTGTTCCAGTATTATTACGAGTAGTTTTGTAAAAAATATTTTAATAATACTAAACATGAATCGTTACTATGATATTCAACTATTAACTTTGTTACTTCAGTCATTGACATAGGAAATAGGATGGTGTGTATTTTCACTTTCCGGTCAAACATTTTCGCGCTGAGAAACAGTGTTAAACGTTCGGCATCGTATTTTCCATGTGGAATTTGTATCGCCTGCTATTGTCTAAAATCATGTTTATACCTACATAACTTTTATAATATATATTGTAACAAGAAATACATAGTCACAATAAATATTATAAAAATTATGTTGGCAGGAAAAACAATAATTTTTTAGACAATATCAGGCGATACAAATTCCAGATCGTAAATACATAACAAGAAATGTATAACGTTGTGGCAAATTTTCTCCAACCCAGTCGATACAGTCAAAACTGCGCAGTCAATCAACTTAGTTCATTTGCATATTATCAGAGAGCGATATGCAAATTTGTTTTGACACGTCAACTATTCTTTGGAAATTCGCAAATCGGGGGGCATGTGCAGGAATGACTTGGAAAAGTACTTAAAAAATGTTTAAATTTAAAAAAATAATTCTTTTAGATTCAGCTGCAGCATTTATTTTTCGCGTCGTATAATAGCTAAGTTTCGGTGATATTTATAAATTTTCTGCATCGATAAGTTATTATGCCCCCACATTCAGGAAAAAAAGTAAGTCGGCAGCAGGGGCTAGGATTACATGTAAATCATAGGCAACACTTAACGTATCAGCCCAGTTTACCGTTACAAGAGTTAAAACCTAAAACAAATGTTCCACCTCTAGGTGGAACTAGGTGGAACAAAAAGAGCCGTCAGCTCCCATACTGACTTTACGTGTTAATCATATCAGCATAACAGCATGTGGCTGCTATATTTACACTGCGCAGAGTTGGTTTCAAAACAATAGTTCCTTCTCTAGAAGGAACAAAAAATCCATGTGCCTATGGGATTGGCCTTAACGGGGCGGGGCTACCTGTATAAGTGAAAATTATAGGTTCTCCGATTCGTTTCAAATTTGCACACAATGTAGCCCCAGAGAAGGCGCATCGCAGATGTGACAAACTGAAACCAATGCTTTTGCCTATTTTTTACTAGGGGCTCCCAAAAATTCAATTTTACATACGTGTATATAAGTCAAAGGCGAAAAATCAAAAAAAAGTTTTTTGTGGTTGTACTTGTGAAGCGTCCCTTTACTCGAAATTTTTGTTAACACTGACGAAGCTTATTTTTACACGATTCGATCGCCTAGCGTCATATATCAACCTTTATGATCATTTTTTTTGGTTTTTTGCTCATGGCCTGAGCGAGCAGGGACGCCAAATGTAAAATCACTCAAATTTGGCGGGCCCAAAAAACGGCCAATTTTTCACATTTCGCCCTCGACTTTAGATTTGAAAATACATATACAAAATCCGGATCACAGGATTTTGCGCTTACATGTATGCTACTACAATGCCAGGCTTCAGCCTGATTGGCTTGATGTGGTTTGTGCTAAAACTGTCCAAAAGCTACTTTTAGGCCTTTTGGCGTACTTTTGCCTATGTAAATACACTGACAAACAACTGAAACAAAAGTGCACCTTCAAGCTTGATTGTTCTTATCTGAGGTAGAGGGGCCTTGGGTGAATAACATATGTGAAAATAAGCAAAATCGGAGAACTTTGATTTTTGATCTGGGCAGCCCCCCCCACCCGTTAATCTGACTTGGTTTAACTTTTTTGCCTACCTACCGTAATACCTCGAATAAAGCCCAGCCTTGAAGAAAGTCCCAGTAAGCGTTTCAGGAAACAGTAAAACCCCAGCTTTATTCGAGGTAATACGGTAATATATATCTACACCATCGAAAAGCGCAGGGCAGGGTTGAGACTTGCAGTCGCCTATCGTTTCAGCCTAGTGATCGCTGAACGGTCAATCTGATCGTAACCCTATGTACATACATTAGGGAACAATATGTAATAGACTATTAGGATTCGGGTCTAGAATAGGGCTGGGCACGGTTACAAAATCACTATTCGTGTACACGGTTAGTTTCGAAGGCTAGTAACCGCGTGTACACGCTAACTAACGGTTACTGCAATTATCCGCGTGTACACGCTAATTATCCGTGTAACCGTGTAACCGTTTACACGCTAAGTATCCGTGTAGCCGTTTACACGGATAGTAACCGTGTAAACGGTTACACGGTTACTAAACGGTTACACGGTTACTAACCGGTTACACGGTTACTAAACGGTTACACGGTTACTAAACGTCAAGAAGCAGAGAGGGAGGAATGACCAAGGGAAGATACGAACCACCCATCTCTAGATTTGCAGACCAGCAAGCTACCATATGAGCTACTGGGACAATGCTGAGCTGTCAGTATAAATGCCTTTATATATCTTGAAGAATATAGCTTGCACACACATGCGTATATGAAGTAACACAAATCCAGCAGCCAAAAACGAACATTTTTCTTAACAAGTACACGAAGTCGGAAAACGAATAGTGTAACCGGTTACACTATCCGTTTAGAGTAACCGTTTACACTATCCGTTTAGAGTAGGTAACCGGTTACACTATCCGTTTAGAGTAACCGGTTACCCTATCCGTTTAGAGTAAACGGTTACAGTATCCGCGGTTACTGTGTCTTAACGTGTACACGCTGTAACCGCTAAGTAACCGCGGATAGTGACCCCTAACCATGTACACGCTAAGCTTAGCGTGCACACGGTTACACGCGTGTACACGGTTCGTACCGTGTACACGGTTACACGCGTGTACACGGTTCGTACCGTGTACACGGTTACACGCGTGTACACGGTTCGTACCGTGTAACCGTGCCCAGCCCTAGTCTAGAAGTTGCAGCTACTCCTATAGTATATATATAACCGGGACATTTGTTTGTTTTAGGCCCTCCGGTGGTGACGTTCAGCTGGCGACACTGGGGCGCCTATACGGGCCCGTACGCCGGATACTCCCCCACGGGCGAGAACATCGAGCTGACGGGGTTTGCGGTGGCCCAGGTAGACGATGAGATGAGGATCGAGCGGGTGGAGGTCTGGTACGACCCGCACCCGCTCATGGCCAAGCTCATGCACGTCACTGGGCCCTGCGGAAAGACCTGTCCCGTCGCTAAACCCAGCAAGGCAAAACCATACTTGATCCAACATTGATTATTGCTGGCTGAATACTCAATCAACAATTATATACCAATAACTGACTCAATACCTCGTTTTGTTCTTTCCTTTACACTGGCGGCATTTTCATGTATCACCAACTGAATGACACAATACCCCCCATTAGCTAAGGGGAAACTAGACATCTGATATAGCTGCAATTAACACCCCCCCCCCCATTGTTATAGGGGGTCTCTTGGTGATACATGAACCTGACACCAAGCTTAGTTTACACATCTGCGTCCTATACCCAAAAAGCCTGCGTATGTCTCAGCCGTGTCCGATGTCCGTTCAGCCTTGAAAATTCTGAATGACTATCAATTGCAATACCCATAGGTAGTATGTGACCGACAGAAACTTTCGAAAAACAAATTCATCCAAATCCAGAGTGGCACTTCGGCTCAGCCTGCGCGCACTGTTATCCCAGCTTAATTTGTATGATGGGCCGGTTTGTTTTTGGGCGGCCGTTCGAAAATTCCGATCGGTCTCAAACACTACTCATAGGTACATGCGTAAAATCAATATTTCCAGTGACAATTGGACAAAAGACTACCACTAAATTACATAGTGGTTATTTTATACCTTTATTTATATAATATACTTCAAATAATATATAAATGTATAGTAGTGTAGTGTAGTGTAGTTGTAGTCAGACATTCATTAAAACAGTTCGGACTATACAAATTAATCCAGTCTATTCAATCTGCTGTTATTTAGCTAGCCACTTTTAGACTTTATATACTTAACTATTTGCTATTAACTAACAGGCTATTTATTTTACATAACTATTAGCTATTTTTGGCTAGTTAAATAAGTTAACGGCCGGCCAAGTTAACTAAATAATTTTAGAATTCTAGTTAAACAACAGTAGTTCACTCCAGTAGTTTCCAATAGGTATACCGCCCAGTCCAATATTCAGCATTACTTAACCAGTTCTCGTAATTTTGATACCGAAGGAATCTCTTGAACTAGCAAGACTTAATTACCAACTATAAAAAATAAAATTTTTTAAATTGGTTAAATGATGAGTTAAAATGCACTACAATAAGAAGGCCATAAGCGACACATAATCGAACATTTTGTTCAAGTAAAATTGGACCTCAAACCACAAAAAAATTACTATAACCGTATCAAGATTACTATTCCTTTACCGGATTAAACAGACTGGACTTATTTTAGTCAGAGGCTTAGGAATGGCAAATAGTGTGGACTAAACGAGATAAAATGAGTCAGCGGCTTAATTTCAGTCTGACCCTATTCCAAAACTAGCACTGGACTGGATTAAAGGGAACATTAGCGTGCATATTTAAGTCCGTTTAGTCCGATTAAAAAGTAGCGCGCTAAAAGTTAAGCCCGTTTAATCCGGCATTTTTTTGTTTTCCCGTTTTCTTCGTTTTGGAATGGCATTTTTAAGCTTAATTTTCAAACCGTTTTGTCCGACTAAAATAAACCCTCTAATCCGGTAAAGGAATGGACCCTATGTCATAGAATTATAGCAAAGAGTATTGAGCGTCAGTGTTGGAAAATGCAGTGCAGTTGGTCCAAGGGACAGCCGTCGGGGTGATGTTTGGCAAACCAGCAGAGTTTCTTTGCTTTCTTCGTTTCGCAACCACCCTCTGTGGCCGTAACGCATTTCGTCTTGCCCCTCGCCTTCTTCACGTTTTCACCTTCTGCTGAATTGTCAGTTTGCTTTTCGGTGAAATAATTGCGTAATCTCACACCATCTTTTGTGACTGAAACAATCACAGCAACCAAAACACAATCAACTATACAATGTGCAATTGGGGATTCCAGCAGGCACTATTTCTAAACGGAATAACAAGGTGGACACTACTTTGCTTATTCCAGCACAAATTCCATAGGGACAGGGGTTCAAGTCATACATGTAAGAGGGGGGGGGGCATTAGTGTTTGTGACCGGCCGCGAAAGCCGCCGGCCGGCCGGCCGGCGGCAGGGCCGGCGAAGAACTTCAACCGGCCGGCCGAAAATTCCGGCCGGTCACAAACACTAGGGGGCATAGGCAGGACCCCCCCCAAAAAAAAATCGAGCAGCTGTGGGGAGGGTCCCCAAAATTTGGCCGGAGAGGCCCCCCCCAAAATTTAGACGCCGTTACATGTATGGTTGAAAACTTGAAGTCACTAGAAAGCGGTTTTGGATTATTGTCTAATGAAAGGACAGCGGATTGATATATCCTTGAAAGAATTACCTCTGAATATATGCCTGTGGTTTTTGACGAGGGTGGCCAGCCCGCCGCACTGCTGCTTCAGATGGGCTCGCTGGTCCGCGCTCAGGCAGGCAGCCAGCGCACCAAACTCCACACAGCCTGAAACACAAACAACCAAAGCTCCTAGAAATGGTGCCACAGTTTCTCCCCAAGTGAGGAAACTAGGGGAGGCACAATGGGAAGTGGGTTTCCGTGCCTTTAAGGTGGTAGTGTCGCCAATGCAGTTTTGCTCATAGGCTGCAAAATGAGAACTTTTTGCTTGGAAATTGTACGTTCACTGAGAAACTAGTGAAATGCCATATGGTGTCGTCAAATAAATACTGTCAGATCACTAGACTACCAATATCTACCAATATTTTTAAACAATCACCATTTGTGAGCCAGACATCGCACAATAGAGACATAAAAGTTCAAAAAAAAACAAGCCAGATATCAGATTGGCCAGCTTGTGAAGTACATGTAATGTTTTGACGCACAATTTTTTGCCACAAATAAGAAAAATTAAAAATGAAAGTACGTTTTTCTTTTGATTTTAAAATAAGTGTCTAATTTTTTCACAATTTATCATTATTGCTGTGAGTACTTCACAGTTTACGCACAGTTTCACAGTTCAAACTGGCGTTACTCTACAACCACTCAAGCAATTCGAACTAACTTTTGTGTGCATAAACTAGAGCATATGTGCTTTTGATTTTTGTAAAAAATCTGAACAAAAAATTTTTTAATTGTGACGAAATTATCGAATGTGAAAAGGTTTTCAAAACGCCATTTTTCCAACTTTGCGACTTCACTGCTAAGTGTATGCTGCATCAATTTTGCTGAAACTTGGCAAAAATATTTACTTTAAAACATATTTTTAGAATATATAAAGAACAATGACCTATCTTTCACTGAAAAAGTTTTATAGTCGCGCAAAATCGACTGCTTTCGCGACACTACCCCCTTAATACAGCATTGGAATTGCACCCACCTCCTTGATTCCAGGCAGTGGCAGTGCCCAGGCTGACTGTATGCACGACCTGCAGCAGGCGCTGAACAAGGGTGTGGACTATGGCCTCGGTGAGGGGGCGGGGGATGAGGGTGCAGTTGCGGACGGGCTCGACGGGGGGGCGAGGGACGAAGGCCACAGGGGCATGACCGCACAGACTAGAGATCACCGACGACAGCTCAGCGTCACACACGCCAGTCGAGGCCCCCTCCCTCTGCCCCACAAAACACGTCTGCAACACAGCACACAGGGGAATACTGTCTGGTCTCAACAAACATGTGCTGAATATGGCTAAACTTTGGTGCCGCAGCTTAGGCATAGGCTTAGGCGTAGACAAACAAAATAACTACAAAACCGATGAGATTTCTTGCGTCTATAATCATACATATTATACTGGCTCATTGACAGATCTAGGCGCGCGTATGGAACAACGGCTAACGAGACTCAGGAGCTGCTCCACTGCATCAATTAAATAAGTGAGACGTTAATTTAGTAGGACCTATGCGACACATGCGGGGTTTGCAAACTGACTCGCTTGGTGGAGGGTATTCTCAGCATGTCCCGCTGGGTGCGGAATCCCAGACGGTCCCCCAGCAGCTGCACGTAGTCCAGATAGCAGCCGTAGACGCTCTCCCCAGACTGCCGGCGTTGGTATTTCCCATAGAAGTCCCACGGACAGCACGGCAACACGAAGTAAGACCCGCCACACCTAAAACACAGCACACGCATTACACCAGGCCAACAACAACTGGTCCATACGGATCCCACACGTTGACATGCACTCTAAGACTTGTTTGTCAATATCTCTTAATTGCACCTTACTTAATCTCAGTCTTAACGCGACCCAAGGCATGCCGTAGCTACACTGTTTCATTTTACACTATCAATTCAGTACTATAATATAGTATTGTTCACTGCAACAGTCTTATTACACAAATTAATGCCACTTTCACGTTACGTATAAATATACCGCTTTTAACGTACGGAAGGCATCTACTAAAGTTTTCCACCCCGCCGCCGCCCTAAACCAGTGTCGTGAGCCGTGCTAACCTGGCAGCCATGGCGGCGATCCAGGGCGTCAGCTCGTCGCTGTGGTTCCCGATCAGCCAATCACAGCCCGCCATCCACTCCGGCCAATCAAACGGCACCAGCTCGTGCTCCTCACAAACACAACAAGCCAACACCACTCAACTCCATCACCCACCAAAAGGTCAGCCATGCTCCACATTCACTCAGTTCCCGAATATAAGCCTGACATACTTCCATATGTAAATGAACAAAAATTAGTGATGTGCCGCACGGCGCCTAAATGGTGGAATAATGAGTGTTTATATGCCAAAAAGAACTATTGAGACGCATTAAAAAAATACTCCAGGTTTAAATGTTTTGAAACACGATCTATACTTTCATGTAAATTACGAAATCTCAGACACACCATTCGTAAAAACAAACGGTTGTATTATATGAGGCAGTGCAAATCGCTGGAAAAGTCTATTCAAGAAAAACCAGAAAACTTTTGGCGCAAGATTAAACTGTTTCCAACACTCAAACAACCCAGCGCTGAAATTTTTTACGCACACTTTAACGACTTTATTCCTCTTCTATACATAGAGAAAATTCGTACTATGCTAACTTTATAGAAAATCATTTAAACACTCATTGTCACTCTAATATTCTTGATGTACCTTTGCAGCTTTCTGAAATTAGTTGTGCAGTAAAACGGCTTAAAAATAATAAAAGTCCTGGTACGGATGGGATTTTTAATGAACAAATTAAATTAGCTTATGAATCTTTAGCACCATTATTTTTTGAGCTGTTTTCTGCAATTTTAAATACCTCGATTTACCCATCATCTTGGCCAACAGCAGTTATCGTGCCAATTTATAAACAAGGTGATAAAACTAATCCTGAAAATTATAGGGGTATCTCGCTCATAAGTAACTTGGCCAAACTTTTTGACACTATTGTACGGAAAAGACTTGAGACTTGGCTTCACAGTGTTAATAGTGTTAGCGCTTTTCAAATGGCATATAAACCAGGATATTCTACTATTGACAATTTTTATATTCTGCATTGTTTAGCTGCCAATCATGCTGCACAAAAAAAGCTTTTATATTGCGCTTTCATTGATTTTTCAAAAGCTTTCGACAAAATTAACAGACAGGCTCTTTTTTATAAATTGGCATGCAAAAATATTTCGAGTAAATTTCTCAAGTTGTTAATAAGTATGCTTGCTAATGTCAAATCAACTGTCCGCGGTGTTGAAAACAGATTTTTTAAATCAAATACGGGCGTTCAACAAGGAGCAGTGCTTTCCCCAGCTTTTTTCAACTTTTATATCAGTGACCTACACGAGTTTTTTGTTGAAAACAACAGCCCTCATGTTATGCTGCATAACATGCCCATTTATTTTCTTTCTTATGCTGACGATCTTATCTTATTCGCCGACTCACATCAAAATATGCAATGGCTGCTAAGTGTTTTAGAAAGGTACTGTGCTTGTTGGGACCTCACAGTGAACGCACTCAAATCAAAAATACTATGTTTTCGCCAGCGTGTATCCACAAACTATATGAATAATTTTCTTTTTAATGCTGTTAGAATTGATTGTATTGATATGTATAAGTATTTAGGCTTTTTATTAAGCTCAAATGGTATGAGTATTGCATCCACTGTTGAAAATCGTGTCAGTCTTGCGCGGGGACCAGCGAACTACATCTATCATTTACTAAATGAATATTTTTATTTGAAGCCCAAAATTAAATTTCAACTCTTTGATTCTTTAGTAGTATCCGTATTACATTATGGGTGTGAAGTTTGGAATTACCTAACATGGAATAAGTCTAATTTTTCCCTACTGCACAATAGTTCTGACATAATTGAAAAACTACATTTAAATTTTCTCAAAAAATGGTTGGGCGTCAAAACAACAACACCAACAGTTGCTGTTTATGGGGAGACAGGGCGTTTTCCACTCTTAATAAACAGGCATCTGGCAGTACTCAAATATTGGTGTAAAATTTTAGCCGAACCTGAAGAATCTATTATCAAGCAATCATACTATGCGCTATGTTGTCTTTGTATGTCTCACCCAACTTTTACTACATGGCTTACTTCATTGATATCCTTTCTTGAATCTGTGCATATGATTGATGCCTGGTACAATCAAAGCGATCTTAATATTAATGTTTTCATTTCTACTTGTCGCAAGCGTATGATAGATCGTTTTTTAGTCCTTGAGTGGAAGCCCGAAATTTTACACTTTCCTAGTCTTGATATTTATTCAAAATTTAAACTGTTTTTCGGGTTGGAGTATCTTTTTAATTGTGGGTTAAGTAAAAAATATACTATAGCCGTAGTACGATTCAGACTCAGATGTCATGACTTAGAAATTAAACGAGGACGTTGGGACCGTAGACCTACTCATCGTATACCCAGGGAACAGCGTCTATGTAAAATGTGTAACATGCAAACGTTAGAGAATGAAGTTCATTTTTTGTTAGAATGTCCGCTTTATAATGATATTAGACCATATCATAACGCTCAAAATATAGATAAAACTGATTATTTTTCTCAAATTTTGAATGCAAAAACTGTGTTCGAATATAAAATTTTGGCCAAGTTTCTGATTCAGGCATTCAGTCGACGTAACATAAAATATCAGCGTATCTCGTAAATTACAAAAAAACCCATTGGGCCATACTGTGTTAATTGAAGTTTAGAAAGTTAACCAGAATATTAACTATATAATTTGAGTTATGTATATGTACCAAATTCTGCCTCTGTAAATCTGAGTTAATGACTGTCACCGTTATTTAATTTTTTTCTTTTTAAAAATTATTTTGTGATGCAACAGGCGGCATATAAAGTCTCTGTATGGGATATTATGCAATTTATTATTAGTAAACAATTTCATTTCATTTCATAGCTTGATTTCACTACACTTCAAATTGAGTACAGCAAAACAAAGCATATTTAACAAAACCCGCTAACTTTGAGCTCCTCTCTTTTCTTCCCTAACCTCCCCGGAACCCCTCCCGATTTTTCTGCGTCGCCCGTCCGAGCCCATTCCCTTATGCTTGAAAGGTTTTTACAAAAAATTGGCAACATAGATATTTTATTGCCAAAAAAGGTAACGCTAAAACATAATTACTAAAATAAGGTTGGAGAGTGCGTGAAAACAATGGTTTTGTTAAATACACCCATTGTGAAATCCACCCTAAAAGGTTTAAAACATCTCTAGTTCGCATAACTAAAATCTGACCAAAATTGCCGAACTCGAGAGAAAACATGTGGTGTGACTTTTGTGACAATTCGCTATGCTCTTTATACTTCAAATTCGTTCTCGAGAGAAAACATGTGGTGTGACTTTTGTGACAATTCGCTATGCTCTTTATACTTCAAATTCGTTCATGTGGTGTGACTTTTGTGACAATTCGCTATGCTCTTTATACTTCAAATTCGTTCTCGAGAGAAAACATGTGGTGTGACTTTTGTGACAATTCGCTATGCTCTTTATACTTCAAATTCGTTCTCGAGAGAAAACATGTGGTGTGACTTTTGTGACAATTCGCTATGCTCTTTATACTTCAAATTCGTTCATGTGGTGTGACTTTTGTGACAATTCGCTATGCTCTTTATACTTCAAATTCGTTCATGTGGTGTGACTTTTGTGACAATTCGCTATGCTCTTTATACTTCAAATTCGTTCATGTGGTGTGACTTTTGTGACAATTCGCTATGCTCTTTATACTTCAAATTCGTTCATGTGGTGTGACTTTTGTGACAATTCGCTATGCTCTTTATACTTCAAATTCGTTCATGTGGTGTGACTTTTGTGACAATTCGCTATGCTCTTTATACTTCAAATTCGTTCATGTGGTGTGACTTTTGTGAGTATTCGCTTTGCTATTTTTTTGTCTTTTTTGTTGATGTGGTGTGTCTTTTGTGACAATTCGCTATGCTCTTTATACTTCAAATTCGTTCATGGGTGTGGTGTGTCGTTATGCTCTTTATACTTCAAATTCGTTCATGTGGTGTGACTTTTGTGACAATTCGCTATGCTCTTTATACTTCAAATTCGTTCATGTGGTGTGACTTTTGTGACAATTCGCTATGCTCTTTATACTTCAAATTCGTTCATGTGGTGTGACTTTTGTGACAATTCGCTATGCTCTTTATACTTCAAATTCGTTCATGTGGTGTGACTTTTGTGACAATTCGCTATGCTCTTTATACTTCAAATTCGTTCTCGAGAGAAAACATGTGGTGTGACTTTTGTGACAATTCGCTATGCTCTTTATACTTCAAATTCGTTCATGTGGTGTGACTTTTGTGACAATTCGCTATGCTCTTTATACTTCAAATTCGTTCATGTGGTGTGACTTTTGTGACAATTCGCTATGCTCTTTATACTTCAAATTCGTTCATGTGGTGTGACTTTTGTGACAATTCGCTATGCTCTTTATACTTCAAATTCGTTCATGTGGTGTGACTTTTGTGACAATTCGCTATGCTCTTTATACTTCAAATTCGTTCATGTGGTGTGACTTTTGTGACAATTCGAGGGGGTGATTGTGACAATTCGCTATGCTCTTTATACTTCAAATTCGTTCATGTGGTGTGACTTTTGTGACAATTCGCTATGCTCTTTATACTTCAAATTCGTTCATGTGGTGTGACTTTTGTGACAATTCGCTATGCTCTTTATACTTCAAATTCGTTCATGTGGTGTGACTTTTGTGACAATTCGCTATGCTCTTTATACTTCAAATTCGTTCATGTGGTGTGACTTTTGTGACAATTCGCTATGCTCTTTATACTTCAAATTCGTTCATGTGGTGTGACTTTTGTGACAATTCGCTATGCTCTTTATACTTCAAATTCGTTCATGTGGTGTGACTTTTGTGACAATTCGCTATGCTCTTTATACTTCAAATTCGTTCATGTGGTGTGACTTTTGTGACAATTCGCTATGCTCTTTATACTTCAAATTCGTTCATGTGGTGTGACTTTTGTGACAATTCGCTATGCTCTTTATACTTCAAATTCGTTCATGTGGTGTGACTTTTGTGACAATTCGCTATGCTCTTTATACTTCAAATTCGTTCATGTGGTGTGACTTTTGTGACAATTCGCTATGCTCTTTATACTTCAAATTCGTTCATGTGGTGTGACTTTTGTGACAATTCGCTATGCTCTTTATACTTCAAATTCGTTCTTTTCTTTTTGTCGCGGCCCCCAGGATCCAGTACTTTGGTGGTGAGACTTTGGTGGACAGACTAACCCCTTCCATGGCGAGGATGTAGACCAGCAGGCCATTGCCACAGCCCACGTCCAGGAATCGCTGAGACTTGCCCGCATCCAACCACTCCCACAGCGTCTGCAACCACGCACACCACTGCCCAATTTGCTATCAAACAAGCTCTAATTACGTGAGAAAAAACAGTTTTTTCGGTAACTGATCGTGACTTTGATACACCCCCCCCCCTTTGCCTGCAAATATGCCACCGCTCAGGTATGCCGAGCTCACATACTTAGGTAGACACAAAACTGTGTCGTCAATCATCAAGCGAGCTTAACTGTCACAGTTACAGTTAGTATGGAGGTGGAGATGGACTGATCGAACATACCAGCAGGTAGGCGGCGATGGCCAAATCTTCGTACACAAACTTGTACGGATCCGTGCGCTCACACCACGACTGAAACAACACAGTGGCCACATGCTCAGCATCAAAGCAAAACAATATGCTCACTTAAGGGGGTAGTGTCGCGAAAGCAGTCGATTTTGTGCGACTGTAAAACTTTTTCAGTGAAAGATAGGTCATTGTTCTTTATATATTCTAAAAACATGTTTCAAGGCAAATATTTTTGCCAAGTTTCAGAAAAATTGGTGCAGCATACAGTTAGCAGTGAAGTCGCAAATTCGGAAAAATGACGTTTGAAAACCTATTCACATTCGATAATTTCGTCACAATTAAAAAACTTTTTGTTTAGATTCTTTACACAAAGTAAAAGCACATATACTCTAGTTTATGCACACAAAATTTAGTGCAAATTGCTTGAGTGGTTGTGGAGTAATGGCTGTTGGAACTGTGAAACTGTGCGTAACATGTAAAGTACTCACAGCAATAATGATAAATTCTGAAAAATTTAGACACTTATTTTGAAATCAAAAGCAAAACGAACCTTTATTTTTCATTTTTCTTATTTGTGGCAAAAAATTGTGCGTCAAAACATTACATGTACTTCACAAGCTGGCCAATCTGATATCTGGCTTGATTTTTTGAACTTTTATGTCTCTATTGTGTGATGTCTGGCTCACAAATGGTGATTGGTTAAAAATAATGATAGATATTGGTAGTCTAGTGTCTGGCACTGGGTTTTTTTTTCGCTGGCAAATTTTCGCAATTTTGCGAAAAGCTTCAAATTTTTTTCGCAAAATCAAATTTTTTTTTGCAGACTTACTTTTGTTACTTAACACAGTAGACTTTACATTTAAATGTTAATAAAACATTATTCCGCCTATACAGGATTAAGACTGACATAGTTTGCACCATTTTTGGCCAAAAAGCAACGATTTTGACATTTTTATTAAAATTTATGGAGCCGTCCTGATAATTTTGTGTAATTTTTCACAATTTTCACAATCGATGCTCAGCCGTAAAGAAATTTCATTAGACCCGGCGACGGCCAAGGACCAAGTTAGGCCTGAAAATGCTAACATTTTGAATTGTTACTTAATTAAGTCACCTCCGACTACTGTCTGTTAGTGTTACATGCAGTCGGTGTGATAAGACATGGAAGGAAATGTGTCCCATTTACAGTCACTAGAAACATCAAGTCACAAAGTTGCACGAGTCCGAGCTTGGGGAATCAAAAAAGTCAGAGAAATTTTCAATTTTTAGGGCAAATTTGGTCAATTGGGGACGTATCGGAAATGTTTTCCGACTAAACCACAAAAATCAGCGCATAGACCTTACGAGTTCACCTCCACTGCGTCAAAATTTTTTCGCAATTTTGCGAAAAGGTTTGAAAATTTTTCGCAATCAGCAATTTTTTTTCGCAATTGCGAACGTTTTTGCGAAAAAAAACCCAGGTCTGGCAGTATATATTTATTTGACACCATATGCCATTTCACTAGTTTCTCAGTGAACGTACAATTTCAAAGCAAATAGTTTACATTTTGCAGCCTATGAGCAAAACTGCTTTGGCGACACTACCACCTTAAGCCGGGTTTACACGAAGCAATTTTCACGCAACGAAGCTTTCACGCAAATTTCAAGCAACTTATAAATTGCGTGAAAATACACTGTTACACGAAGCAATTTTCACGCAATGAGCACGCAATTTTCAAGCAACTAGTTGCCTGCAATTTTCACGCAACTACCAATCAAAATACAGTATTTTGAGCGCCCGCTCAAACTTGAAGGATCAGATTTTGCTTATTTTTAAAAAACTGTGAAATTTTTAATTTTTAGGTCGACGTCGGTCAGTTGGACGCGTATCGAATATTTTTTCCGCCCCGAACCGTAAGGACCAAAAGGGGACCCTTGTGTAAAATTTCAGTCGGAAAAAATTTCGAGGTAGAAATGAATTCACTCTGTAGAAATGAATTCACTCTATATCTATTCCCCTCTGGCTACGCCCTTGTAGGTGCGTGTGCGTTAGTAAAAAATAACGGGGGCATTGGAATGTATGTATTTGTTGTTCTACCGAACTGTGTTGTCAGCTATCCACGGTAGTTGGATTTGATTTCCAATAGCAAAATTTGATTGGTGCTATCAGTACCAGCCAAAATCTGATTGGTAGTTGCGTGAAAATTGCTTGTGGCAGTCGCGCAGAGATCGACTGCTAAATTTTAGTTGCGTGAACATTGCTTGAAAATTGCGTGAAAATTGCTTCAACATTTGCTTGTTTACACGAAGCAATTTTCACGCAACTGAACTTGCTTGGAAATTGCGTGAAAAAAATTGCGTGGAAATTGCGCGAAAATTGCATCGTGTAAACCCGGCTTTAGCCCACAATAAGTAGTGACATCCACAACCTTTAGTGATCTAAATCACACACCCTGTTAATAACAAAAATACAATTCCAAAAGTTATCACATTTTCACGCAAGTACATATGGCTGCGATTCACAACAGATGTCTCGTACACTCGGACCAAGTCTAGACATCTTAAAACAGACCCATTTCCGTGGCAACAACATTTCCATAAGCAGAAAACTATAGAAGTGACGCATTGCAAGCAGACAATACTGTGTGACTGTGATTAACCTTGACAATGCGATCAGCATACTTCCGTTTGAGGGCTTGGTAGGTGTTCTGGTAGAGCTGCAAGTCGACCAGTGCCAGCGATAGCCTCAGCGGGCGACGGCGGCAGGGGGTCTGTTTGGCCGCCTCCTGCGTCAGCCAGTGGGCCAGCCTCGGCAGCCACACATCCCGCAGCCACGCGCACGCCGGGTCGCGCTCCAATGGCGCCGGCACAGACAGCCTCAGACAGCTGAAGCACAACAGTCTCACAGTCTCAGATTTGCTCTGCTGTTACTGTCCGACTTTATTTAGGCTTGTCTTTAATAGTTTCGCAAGTAATATACATTTTATACCCTTTTTCCTTGTCTGCACAACCACATGCTTAATCTTCGAAGTATTGTTTCTAGTCCACAACAGCCCTCGTCTGCACGGGTTCACTTTTCACAAAAGAGATCCGTTTTGCTTCGATTTGTGGGCCTCGACCCCCAGAGCCCAGATTTGAAATGTAGACTGACCCGGTAGTCTGTGCGGTAAGACGGTAGGGAACGACAACGGAGCAGGGATTGCCGTCTGATCGTGCTGCCTGTTCCTCGCCGTCGCCCCCAAGCCACTCCTCGAAATCAGCTACCACTTGGCTTTCTGTTTCGTCCGCGTCTAAAATGCATGTATATACTGCAAGAGGAGAGCAATTAAGAATACTGTCGGCAAGGTATAGTCAGAGGGGGTAACACAGCCCCCTCCACGAAGAACCTAAACAGGTAATTGCCTGTTGAATACATACAAAGCAGCACTACTAGTTCTACATTACTTAAAAGTATTACCTAGTCTAAGTCATGATCTGTCTTCAGCTTAAGATATGAAGCTGACAAAATCATGCACCCAAAATATGGATCATTTTACAAGGGCCAACAAAATTTTCACAAGCTCCTCTTGTCGCGTTGTCTAGCTGTTCTCCGACACTAGCTGTGCACGTGGCATAGTCAACTACACTTCTTTCAAACTGTGAATGGTTCTTCTCTATTGGTACTTGTTGGCGCCTACGGGAGCCATATTTTTATACCCACCATTTTTGGTCGATTTGTGGGGAAAAAATACGTATATATATATATATATATATATATATATATATATATATATATATATATATATATATATATATATATATATATATATATATATATATATATATATATATATATATATATATATATGCAGAAAGCACTGACGTGTCGCAGGGCGATTGCTATTCTGACGCAAGTCTTGTCCGTTTCATTTCTAAAAGTTGCGTTTTCCTATTCTGACACACTTGTCCGCTTCAT
>JASANF010002560.1:0-20237 GCA_030248245.1 Trissonchulus sp. WLG1_4 | reverse complement strand
CTGACTACCAACGGAGTAATAAAGGGAGTTTACTGATATAGAAATACACGAGGACAGGGCATTGATGCAGAGATACACAGTAGGGACAATATAGACAACACGAGGGACACAATGGGACGCAGCCTACCCACCCGACAGAAGGATACAGACTAACTGGTCTGATCGTATCGAGGAATATTAGCTACAGATGCCGAGGGACTCACACGGAAGAGTACACTAAGATTAGATTGAGTGTGTTGCACTTGGTGATGCAACTTGAGTTATGTGTACTTTGTCATTCTTGACATCCCTCCCTCTCCCGAAATTTGGACCCCAAATTTGTTTCAAGATTTTAGTCCCGAGGGAGTTAATTTTGAGGGAAGTGAAAAATTGGGAAATATATTTCATATATATACGCCACTGTTACATATATTGGTAAGGACAGCTACATAGTACAGGTATCGTAGAGTAGGTTGAAACAATGCCACTCTATAGTATCAGTTCTAAGAGCCAGGAGGAGTTAGTATCAGATATTATAGGAGGGGGTAGCGGTAATACCGCTTGTTCATAGCCCGTCATAGTCCCAAATGGGTCCTGGTGTAAAGTGCCATATAAATGACTCGTACAAATCCCAGTCCCGAAAATCGTACATGGTTTATCCGGGCTAAATATAGGTATATAGAGATGGTAGTGACTTTCTGTAGTATATATACTCCTCCTTACTCTTATGAGATAAAGTGATAAGGTGTAATTTTCGTAGTGGCAAAATATCTTTGTCTTATTTTTGAGGTTACGATACCGTACATGACATACATACATTCATCTATAACATACATGCATCATAACACATACATACATCTATTAAAACTACATTCATACAACAATTCAACGTCTAAACACACGCATTAGTATAAAACTACACATCACAAGTTATTACAAGGACTAGTAAAAATAAAAGACTATATGACTATTGTAAGTAAGATACAAATTTTTGGGTTAGATTAAGTTAAGTCTAGTAGTTCTCGTTCCGTGAATTCATGATCTCCGTCTATTATCCGTATGTGATTCTAGAATTTGATGTAATTTTAAATTTGTGAATTTGTATCTACTTTTAAAATATAAAACATTATAGCATAATTTGAATTAAAGCACTATTTGAGATTAAAGCACTGAGGAATGTATAATTCTAGAGGCTGCAACATACGAGGCTTCCAAAAATTGGGTTAGAAAAATACCCTCGGATCGCATACTCGTCTCTATTGCAGTCCCTATACCCGTACGGTATTATGGCAGTGATAATACGCATAGGCAAAAGTGATAGCACACAGGGCGGCCAAAAAGGTGGGCTAAGAAAAATGCCCTTGGGCTCGCTTCCCTGGTCCTGTTACCACTTCTGCACCCGTATTCAGAAAAGAGGCAGTGCAATTATGCGTTAAAACATAATTTGAGCAATAATTTTACGTTATAAAACCGGGTATAAAATTATATGCATGTATATATACAATACTACAAGTAATACAAGTACGAAACAAATACAGACAAACACAACTGTATTAAACCAAATAAGGCAAAATAGGGTTAAGGCAAAATTAGACTCTTTTTGTTATTTTCTCAAATCATTACGCACTTATTCATACCGTTGTAATTGTTCCAAAATCAGATGGTTATTCCAAATTTGACCGTAGAAATTACCGTGATAGAAATTTACTCCTGGGGAAAAACGGGGCGGTGGCGCTTTACGTGGGCGTTCCGCCTGCGCAGGCGGATCGGCTCACCGGCGCCGTTCCGTTTTCCTTTATGTCCATAATAAGATCTGATTTAGAAAGAAAAAAAAAGAAAAAGAGCGAAACTTGAATGAAATTTGCTATTAATAAGTAATTATGATACTTTTACACAGGCCAATACAACACAAGGTTTGTTACAACAAGTACACAATTCGACAGTTTTTATATAGGCTCCAAAATTATCCAAATTGTACAGTACACAGCCATATTATTGTAGGCATTATGAGCATATGCCACAGCAAATTTCTAATCTAATTTATTCTCTGTGCTTCTCCGTAAAAAAAAGAAATATTGCAAAAATATAGCTAAATTATCTATATTATCAGTTTAAACAGTTCGCGACATTATCACCCAACATTATATTATTATACCATTAGCATTATTTATATATTACAACAACCATAATAATTATACTATTTTACACCAAACGCAATAATATTCAAAACAAAATATATATCGGATTATTTTTGGTCCTTTTTGGATACACTGCCAATTCAAAGTTTTGCCATGCGTGAAATGCCTTCAAAATTCTACATTTCGTTCTAATTTTGCCATATACTTCCATCGTGACTTGTATAGTTCATATTTGTTCCAATATCAGGTTATCAGGCCATAGGAACTAGTATAGCTTTATGTGTGGAGTCCATCTGCCAAGATGGATAGCCTCACGCGCTATACGGTCCCTGTTTATTTGCCACAGTTTCAAAGTTCCAGTTTCCAAGCGTATTATAGCGTCAGACTGCGTACACGGAGCCAACTGACATTTGATTGGGCCCGTTGTCACGCCACCTGGGGGCGGAGCTAAGCTCAGCCACTCAGAGGCGGGCAACTTGAGTCACCCTGTTGCCATTGGCAACGCGCTCGGAGTCTGCGCATGCGCACTTGAAACAATTAAAATTCAAGATGGCGACCAGCTGAATCTATACGTTTGAACATTAAAAGTAACCCACAGCCAATTTAGTCGTGCCGCAACATATAATACCTATTCAGCCGATGCCATATTATGCAATACTATCAATATTACAATAAAATGCGATGATAATGATAATAATGAATGAATATATAAAAAATCAAATGAAATAATTATAATAAGCACAATTGACAATCTTGGGCAGAAAATATCAGTGGAGACAGAGTAGGAGGGACCCAAAAAGGTCACAGACTTGACCACTGGGAAAAAGTTATTAAACGGCTGGTGGTAGCAAACTGGGGGAATAAGAAGGGAATTAACCCAATTTAACCCAAAATTTGTATCTTACTTACAGTAATTATATAGTCTTTTAGTTTTACTAGTCTTTGTACTAACTTGTGATGTGTAGTTTTATACTAATGCGTGAGTTTAGACGTTGAATTGTTGTATGAATGTAGTTTTAATAGATGTATGTATGAGTTATGATGCATGTATGTTATAGATGAATGTATGTAATGTCATGTACGGTATCGTAACCCCAAAAATAAGACAAAGATATTTTGCCACTACGAAAATTACACCTTATCACTTTATCTCATAAGAGTAAGGAGGAGTATATATATTACAGAAAGTTATTACCATCTTTATATACCTATATTTAGCCCGGATAAACCATGTACGATTTTCGGGACTGGGATTTGTACGAGTCATTTATATGGCACTTTACACCAGGACCCTTTTGGGACTATGACGGGCTACGAACAAGCGGTATTACCGCTATTCCCCTTCTATAATATCTCAGATACGAACTCCTCCTGGCTCTTAGGATTGATAACTATAGAGTGGCATTATTTCAGCCTACTTTACGATACCTGTACTATGTAGCTGTCCTTACCAATATATGTAACAGTGGCGTATATATATGAAATATATTTCCCAATTTTTCACTTCCCTCAAAATTAACTCCCTCTTGACTAAAATCTTGAAACAAATTTGGGGTCCAAATTTCGGGAGAGAGAGGGATGTCAAGAATGACAAAGTACACATAACTCAAGTTGCATCACCAAGTGCAACACACTCAATCTAATCTTAGTGTACTCTTCCGTGTGAGTCCCTCGGCATCTGTAGCTAATATTCCTCGATACGATCAGACCAGTTAGTCTGTATCCTTCTGTCGGGCGAGTAGGCTGCGTCCCATTGTGTTCCTCATACTGTCCCTACTGTGTATCTCTGCATCAATGCCCTATCCCTGTGCATGTCTTTACCAGTAAACCGTATTCATTATTCCGTTGCGCTTTGTCTCCATTTGCCCTAACTCGTAGTCAGGTAGGCGACTGATCACCTCTTTGCTCGGACCTGTTTAAGCTCACCGCTTAACTTCACACTACATTACAAAATTAAGCATAAAAGGCAGTTATTTATCTGCCTGTTATGCTAACAGCATCTCGCAAGGCATTTTTCTTATTTAGATTATCTATTCGACCTACCCAAAATATCAGCTAAGTGCATTATGCACAGATTTGACAAATTTTATACAAACCAAGTTGTTGCGCCGTGGAGCAACAGGAAAAAAGAAGCAAAGGTATCAAATTCTACTTTAATAGTTTACAACCATAAACAGTATTTATGTACATAAATTTGGATTTTATGCTGGCAGTCATATTGTTGTACTTTCCTATTTCAAATAAACAACAAACAACTAAACAAACATAGTATCAAGATTACTTAATAGACTCCTATTATGTACTCTTGATAGTATCAAGCAATCTACAGAACTTTGACGACATTTTAAAATAGGTTACTGCATTAACATTACGCTGGATGTACCTTAATCTTAGCCGGTAATTTTGGTCCAGTCATTTTTTTCCCGTGACCAGAGGCAGTTTTACTGGTCTTTTTTTCACTTTCCGCATCATGAATTCCAAATATACTTAGAATTCCTGATTTTAAAGCTTTGTTTTTATACCAATAGATGAAAACATTATTTAGGGAGTTAATGTTGCAAATGATGTACAGCAATCCTCCTAAGCCCGATTTGATTATGAAAACGGCCACTTTAGTGCGGCTTAGTGTGGCATACATCATGGCTAGTACTGGCAGGGTGGCGAAAAAAAATGAAAAAAGCATGACCCAGGATAGAGTTTTGGTGACAGCAAGTTGACGGTCGTGATTCCGTCTCATGGTTTCGCTTAGGTTTGTCTTCACCACGCCACGCAACAGCAACAGCGCCAAGACGTACGTAACGTTTGACGTAATAGCTATGGTGACAACATAGTAATAAACAATCTGTTTTACAACATAGGGCGCTGTTAGGCCAAAATAGCAGTGTTGGGGCACCAGGCCATCATTACCCTTGATATGGTACAGGGATAAGTATAGGCAAACCAAGTACATGAAGAGACTGATCACTATGGCACTCCCCGCGAACAAACAATTGACAGTAGTAGAGATCTTGGAGTAAATGTGAATCGATGAACATGCAATAAATCGATCAATCGATACGATCAGTTGCATGGTCGGGATCAGAAACATACACAGAAGCAGCGAGTGTATCATGGGCCTGTGGAAACAGTCCACAACGGGTATCAGCGAAAAGTACTGTTCGGTCGCCACTAAATACAGTCTCGTCACACCACTGAACAGTAAATTTACTCCGCTAAATAAGTCACCCAATGCCAAAGCAGCTATGTAGATGTACTCCTTTCGACGCAGGTTTTTGTTGTGCAATATTGCTGTCAAAATCAGCAGATTTCCAATCAATTGCAAAGCCCCCTCGGCTGTGAATAAACCGTTGATTCCGCCTAGCAACAGTTTTAGTCGCTGAGTTAGGATAAATGTCGAAGTATTTGTGGAGTTCATGATTCAAACGGTCACCTAAAATAAAATCAAGCATTACAACCTAAAAACATATCTGATGAACCTTAATAATGCACGTAAAGGTGCCAGCAGCGGGAAAGGGTGAAAGTATAGTACATGTGAGTCATTCATTTAACGATACCACCAAAATAAATATTCTTAATTGTGCTAGAGGTTGTCAAATCTACATTGAAAATTCAATTCTATAACTCAGCAAGCATAGTTAAACTTAATCCTTTCCCTTCCGCTCCTAATGACCGATTCCCATGTAATGCCGATTTTTCAAAATTGCTCCGATTAAAGTGTTATTTGGTATATCAATAGTCTAAGGGTCAAAAGGTTTCAAAAGGGTCAAAACAAACTTCCGTATGTTAAATTAAACAACTCCCCAATGTTGAAAAATTATATAATTGAAGGCGGCAGTAAACAAAGGCTAACAAGTAACAACTATGTACACGGGTCTCCAATGTAGGTCCTGTTTTTTTGCTCACTTTATTATATTCATTTCACAGATTTTAATTTCCACAAATTATTTATAGCACTGCTAGCAACTTATCATTATGATTTATGAAGTAAGACACCATTGTCAAAAGTACATAATGAGAAGAGTGTGGCACTCCTACGGGTCAGTTCGACCCGGTGCGAAACAGACTTTTTCACACAACCAGAATTTTTTAATTACCTAAACTTGTTTCAATTCAGTTCCTAGTTGGGTTTTTGAGGTTTTTGTGATTGCTGTGTGTACACTTTCTGCCACAGAACCAGGGCTCTTTTTTCAATTTCGGATTTCATTTGTGTATGTACTACATACACAAATGGGCCTCGCAACGTTGGGCCCTGCAGTGTGCCAAACGGGCAGTGGACACGTACCCAAACGGCACCGTACTCAAATGGGACAATTTTACAAAGCTACCAGCCAATCAGAATGCTGCAGCCTTAGCTCCGCCCACAATCAAGCTACCGTAGTCCCACATGAACCAATGACGTTGCGGACAATGCTGTTTTTCAGAAATTTTTAGCATTCTTTAGCTTTCTCTTCCCATTATGTACTCTTGCTTTAACCAATGTATAATTTTTATGTGTGAACTTTTATCATATTTTATAGTTGTTACACTATTTCATTAAACCTAGTTTAAACAAGCACTTCTGTTGACGAGAGTACTGATTTATACATGACGACAATAAGTATTATTTTACCGTATCGGTAAAATTGGGCGCGGCATGCACCAAAAGTTTTTGTCAAAAGGTCTTCTATTATCGGATAAAGATGTTACGCAGAGATTCACCTTTGGGTATCTGATTCTTAATGTGTCAGATACTTCAGAAATTGGACAGTACTGACATAATTTTGTTCGACGATTACGTTTTACGTAGGTGTAAGTACATTCTATTTGAGAATTTACCGCAATTTAACCTGTCAGCGACGTACCAGACTGCCTTGTTGAGAAAGAATCCGTTTTCGTGTTTTTGAGTTCACAATACTGCTGCCGTCAGTTCAGACGTTCTATTTCTTCACAATACTTCATAGCACCGTCAAGCGTGCTCTCATGTATTGTATGCACGCTGTGCCACACGTTGAAAAAAAGTCGAAAAATATGCAAAAATGGCTGAGCTGATGAGAAACGAAATCACTAACGACTATACTAGTGAATCAACTAGCTAATCACTAGTAGTCCCTTAGCCTTTAGGCCACAGCTACGTCGTGTAATGCGATTATTATTAGAACTAATGCTTTTGCTGGAGTAGTTTTACGTGAACGAATGTTAAAACAATCGATATTGAAGACAGGTATCGATTGTCAACCTGCCATTGTCGCTTATTTTGTGGAGACACGCACACGCATACACAACCACTTACCACACAGCACACACACACACACACACATACAGGTAGAGACACACGCATACAACGGGCGCGCATACAACACAACCAGTCGTTCAATTGTGCAGGCTTCAGTGATGCACTGAAACTGAGCATGATTAACGTGCATTTTCAGTTTCAGTGCATTAACTGAAATTAGTGTGCACGGCCGCTGAGGCGGCCGCGCAAAAATATCCTACAATGGCGCTGCCATATTTCGAACTCACTAGGCGCTTTTATGCAGCAGATGAACATTAAGTGCGAAAAGAAGCACACATTAATAAGGATGAGAATCTGTTTGAAAGTTTAAATGCACGAAAGCAGATGCTTTAGACTCGCATCTAATTTCCGCCCAGACAAAAGAAATTTACCCTTTATCGAAATTCTCACAAAAGGAATTTTCTATTATTACAGTTTTCTAATATTTACAATAAAAGTTCGGATCCCGCTCCACTGTCACGACATATGAATTACGTGAAACTGTTTGGAAACATTCCAAATTGATTAGTCTTCAAGTTACAAGCTTTAGAATTTGCACGAGCTTGGGAACTGTCTACTAATTGTTCTGTCTAGGACGCCAACTGTCCAACTTGAATGCGCAATGCTATGTATGTAAAAGGAGAATTAAGTTGAAGACTTGAAAGTATATGCGCGTCCTACTGTAAGGCATGCATCACTGTGGGGCTTCATACAGCTACGCTCTTTTTCCAGTTTACATTTCTTTAGTTTTCCTTTTCGTTTTTGTTTTTGTATTTCTTTAGTTTTCTTTAAATTTACTTTTTTTCGTTTTTATTTTCTTTAATAGTCCCATCCTGACAGCGTCACATTTGACGTTCACCAGAACTACCCCAAGAAGCATAAAAATCATTTAAAAATGGACATCGTCTGGACACCTAAAAAAGTACCTCATGAAATTTTAGACGAATTCTTGAACATGTTTGACTGAAATGGACTTGGAACTGTTCGACTTTAGTCAGGAGCTCATAGTTAATCTAAACGCATCAAAATTTCTAAATCAACCCTCAAAGTTACGTGATTATTTTTGCCTTAAAATGTCATCTAACTTGAAGAGTTGAGAAATATAATTATCAGCTACAAAACGTTTTTTATAACATAGATTAGAAAAGTTTTGGGTTTTGCTCTAACAAACTTACTTAACTATTGAGGTTATTGCTTAAATTTTAACTGAAATTACCCTGGCGTGACTTTAACTTTAACTCGGATTAAATTACACATAAAAAACAATAATGATAACAGTATATATGTGGTAGGCTTGTAGTCATGAGGTCTAAAGATCTACGCTACGAGATTTTTCTATAGACTTGTATTAGAATATACCCACCGAAAACTCAACTTACAAATGGTCACCTTACCATTTCGGTATCTTGCGTCATGAGAAAGCTCAAGTCAAATTTCATACAATTTAATTTAACTGCGTGAGTCCTCTTTCAATAACCTCACAGGCTCACAATTGTGACAAATTTGGCTGATAATTAGGTGATTTGTATTGACATTACATGTATCTTAATTACAAATAACTTGATTTAGCACTAACAAATGTCATCAATGTGGGTCTATGGGTTTATCGAAATGGGATCCTGGGCTTTGGAACGGACGCCTTGAAACGGACTTGAACAAAAATCACTTTCTTATTTAGGCCATATAATACAAAGCATGAATTAGCTTCCTACGACATATAAACTGAAATCAAAGATGTAGCGTAAAAGTCACTATGAGTTTTCAATTTTCTTCAAGTGAGCCCAATAGCACGCAGCAAATATTCCGAATGCCAAAGCAAATCCAACGAGAGATGCCAAATCAACCTTCTCGGGCCAACCAAAATAATCCCACGTGGGAAGCTTTACCCTAAGACTTTGGCCATATGGTCTAGATTTTTTGGCACGGATCACAGGTACGTCTCCTTGATCGCAATCTGAAGCTAACACGCTCTGTACAAGTTTTAAGCAGCATAAATATTCAGGAGATTTTGCATTGATCAATAACCGTCTTTTCAAAACTTATTTGTGTCGCAATATTTGTTCACTGAATGGTCACAAGTGAGGTCCATTGGGCAAACTCACCAAATGAAATGCCGCTATTAACGTTATTAAAGTTCTTCGCGAAAGAAACAGAGAGGCCCCAAAAGGGGGCAAGGTTCCTTCGCTAAGTAAAAATTCTGCTTATTTTACCTAGAAGAATTCAGCTTCGCACCAATACCTGTGTTACAGTTGATCTATTTCGTTTCAAAGCTCATGTCGAAAACATATGCCATAATTGCAACTGCTTGCAAATTCAATGACGCAATCGCTTTCCCAGACAAAAAAATCTCAGTTTTTGCAGTTTTTTGCTTTTGCAATCACAGTTTTTGCTGACAAAAGTTGCATAAATTTTTTTCAAAAAATTCTACATATGCGGGTCGAATCCCCGAAGTACATATCAACAAATTCTGGACTAGCGCTTTTGACCAGTCGACCACGCCAGTTTGATGTGCATTGATGTTCAGTTATGATTATGTAGAAGGAAAGTACAAGCAGACACTAGACTAGACAATCACGTGATTAGCATGTGCATCGAGTATGGAAAATTACATACCGAACAAAAGTTATTTTAAATCACAAAATTTTAGTAAAATGAGAATTCAATACCTAGGCAAAAGTGCTGTTGACCATTATTTCATCAAAAATAGTAAAAGAACGACATTTGTGACATTTGTACTAGTATTAACAGTAGAACATGAGCTAGTTTTTACCCAACAAGCTTTTGTCCTGTGGATCGTGGCTTGCAATAAACCTTTTCCCGTTGACTGCGGTGCCTTTCCTTTGCTTGTAGCCATACTGCACCGCGGCCGTCTCCATCAGGGTGGCCACGATAAACACAATGCACGTAATTACCCACACGTCGATCACTACAACAAATTGTTTTGTAAGTAAACAGCATACACGTAATTTATAGTCTGTTATAAAATTGTAAACTCAGCTATGAAACATCTGGTATGACATTATACCTAGCTCTTAAAAACTACAAAACACTAAAGTACACTGAAAATTAAAAAAAACTAAACTTGCCAGAAGATTTTGTTTTATGTTGAGACTGTGTTTTATGTCTGGGTTATCCCTTGTTGCCGAAATCAGTATCGTAAACAAGCCACGTTTTCGGCGAAAGCATTCAGTAAAAATCAAGCTAATTTAGTTTATTAATAATAAAGTACAAGACCTAACCCAAGCAATACTACATTCGAAATACCAGCTACAATATTCTGTGCATACCGACTACACAGCTTAACCAAATGAATAGATATAATTCGTATAGACTATGGGACGGACTATCAATAGATTACAATCACATGTGTTATGTACGTATATAACATATAGGCACTTTATAAATAGCAAAATGAGAGCACCTTTTAAAAAAGATACTTGTTGAAGTCGTTGGTTGTTCTCGTTTAGAAGCAGCACGGTAGTAATGAGAGAGCTGATGGACAGAGTTATGCGCGCTTCGATCATGTCGCCCAGACAGAAGCCTGCCCACGAGGAGAACACTGTCAGGAAGCAGGGGACGTAGATGTAGATCACGTGCCAGCCATAGCGACGCTTGAACAAAAGCGACACAAACACTTCCTCCCAGTCACCGTATGGATATTTCTGAATAAACACAAGATATACTTTTCAAAAAATACTGATAAACTATGTGCACCAGTACCAAGCTATAGCATTTTAACGTGTAATTTGTTACCTACTCAGCGCAAATTGGTAAAAATTTACAGCTGATGTTGGCTGACACCTAAGGCAATTAGTCAAAAAAATATTGATGTTAGATATTCTTTACAATAAAATAATGCAAAACGATTGGCCAAGTCGGTGAGTAATTGCCGTAAATGTTGTCGTGTGAGCGACGCTATGTAAAGTTTTGTGACTAAAGACACAGGCGCTTGACTTGTTACGTTCTTGTGGTTCTATGGGCTGATTCAAATCCGACCAATACTGTGGCTATTCCAACTACAGTTCACATTGGACACTTAATGACGAAAATTAGTGTTGTGTTTGGTGCCAGTGTGGCCAGACTGCTCAGACATTAGTACATACGATGAGCTTGACGTCTGTGGAAGTGTTGACTAAAATGTAGCCTTGCATGCTGACAACTGAATCGTCATAGAATGGCGTCCCCGGCTTGTAGCGCAGCCGCACCTCGTCACTGCCGTACTTGTAGCTGGCGATGCGCAGCAAGCAGTGCACCGAGTCCACGGGGTACTTTGCCAGGTTGAACTTGCAGGGCACTGAAACACACTAACCTGCCCTTCATCAAACAACACTTTCACTGGGTTCACCAAATCCAGACGTAAAATGTTCTTCTGGGTCAATTTGTTTTATGAGTTTGAAAATTGGAATTTGGTTTTAAATTCCCTTCAGTTAGTCTCTGTCGTAAGTGTTTTAAAGTTTGAGTGTAATTAGATTTGATAAGAGTACATAATGGCCAAAAATGACTTCTTATTGCTAGCTTAGATGCAATAGATGCAGAGCACATTATCGGCTAAAAAGTTCCCAAGGAGTTCTGCTAAGATCCGACTTGAAGGTGCACTTTTTGTCGGCTTGTCAATATTTACGTAGGCTAAAGCGTGCAAAAGTGTCCCTAAATTTTTCTTAGTTGCACAGTTATAACACAGACCAGGGCGCGATTTATCGAAACAAAATGTTCGTCGTTGAAAATGTTCGTCGTTGAAAAAGCAAATGTTCGTCGTTGAAAGTTCGTCGTTGAAAATGTTCGTCGTTTAAAAATTTTTCAACGACGAGCTTTGGTTTTTTAGAACATTATTATGTTGAAAGAACATCGTCGTTGAAAGTTCGTCGTTGAAAATGTTCGTCGTTGAAAAAATTTTCAACGACGAACATTTCAACGGATCTCAAGACATCCGTTGAAATGTTCGCCGTTGAAAATTTTTCAACGGCGAACATTTGTTTTTCAACGACGAACATTTGTTTTTCAACGACGAACATTTGTTTTGCAACGACGAGCATTTTCAACGACAAACAATTGCTTTTTCCATGACGAACATTTGTTTTTCAACGACGAACATTTGTTTTTCAACGACGAACATTTGTCCTATAATTACGTGTTATGTTCGTCGTTGAAAATGTTTCGATCAATCCAAAATTTTCAACGACGAACAGTTTCAACGACGAACATTTTCAACGACGAACATTTTCAACGACGAACATTTTGCTTCGATAAATCGGGCCCAGAGACAACCAACCAGATTGAAACTTGGCATAGTACTAGCTTTCGAACTACTATGAACTAGATAGGACACTCTTTTATCTTGTACTCAAAGTAAACATGTCGGAACCTGTGAGCTGAAGACGGCTATTGATTTGCACCGTCCCGTTTGGACTGAGAATGCGCATGGCGTTTGTGTACGGAGAGACATGGGTGGCGAAACGCTTGGTGTTGAAGAAGGTGGTGAGCGGAAGCCAGAGTTTACCGGGAAATGCGTCGTCTAGCACAATGCGCTCGTTGCAGGGGTTTAGGTGGTCGTAACTCAGCCCTAAATAAACCTTCGGGTCAGCATCTAGGTCACACGTGCTAGACATAGATGATCGTTTGTGTCGCCACCGCATTAGAAAGCTAGTATTTAACTTTTAGTTTTTAGTTTTTACTTTTAATTTCTAGTTTTTTCACAAAACTATGCGCACTTAAAGCATGCTCGGTCGTAATGTTGATGGTAATATTTATTAGTAGTACAATGGCAGCGCACTTTATGGGTGGTGTATTGTGTTGGTAATTTTTGGGCTTATTGAGGCATTTTGATTTAAAAGTGAGTGCAGCTAGTTGGTCAAGTGTGTGGTGGTGGAAAACGCAGCAAAGAAAACATGCCTGGGTCGTGCCACACCTCGTCCATATATAGCTCCAGAGTCAGATCCTCGTTCTGGGACGACAGCTCCGACACGTCAATCAGCAGCAATTCCACCGTCAGCACGGTCTCTGAATCAACACATCAACTCAACCCATGCGGCAATAATCCGCCTGTATATAAAGTTGAAAACAAATTTCATATCAGAAAAATATTTTGACGACGTCAAAAATCTCATACACAGAGCTGAATTGATCAAATTAGCATTGCGAAGGACTTTGAGAGATAAAGAGAAGGATTGGATAGGGGATTCACCCAGAGGACTCACAGGATACGGATTGGGTGCGTTGCGGGGGGGGGCTTGGGGGGGGGGGGGGGGGGGGGGTGGGGGGGGGGGGGGGGGGTTGGGGGGGGGAGGGGGGGGGGGGTGGTGGGGGGTGAGGGGGGGGGGGGTTGGGGAGGGGTCCGAGGGGGAAAGAGGGGGGAGGGAGGGGGTTCACCCAGAGGACTCACAGGAGTCAACGGCTTTGTGGTTTGATTGGATAGGGGATTCACCCAGAGGACTCACAGGAGTCAACGGCTTTGTGGTTTGTACAATTTGCCACGAAATAGCGATGAAATTCATTGTACAACATACAATGAACATGTCCGTTTTATGCTATGTAGAGGAATGAAATTTCACAATTTTTGCAAAACTGAAGAAAAATGATATTTGCATAATCTAAACAAAAAATATATAAATATTATTCGAAAAGTTTCCAAGTTTATCTATGTATAGCTTTCAAAAAATGTGACAATTATTTAATTAACAAGCTCTTCTGCTGAGTGAGAAGTTGTTACACTATGAGATTTGAGTGTCAATACTCCAAAGAAAATATCAAACGCGGCCATATTTTGCGGATAAAATGATTTTTAATTTCTAATTTCTGTACACATTTTCTGCTGAGTAGCTCCTAAGTCTTTCAAAACAGTAAAAATGGTGAAATGTAAACACGTTTTGAAGTAAAAAAAACTATAGTCAAACCACTGTAATTTTATATAAAATGCAAGTCTCACCGAGATTTGAACTCGGGTCACTGGATTCCAAATCCAGAGTGCTAACCATTGCACTATAATACTGCTGAGAAGTTGGTAATTTCGACTGATGTACAGTATCTTCAAGTATCATCTAAACTGTGTCTTCAAGGGTTGGGGTTGGGTGACAAATCACGAACTGTTTCAAACAGAAGATTGTAAATTGTAGACAGTCAATTCAAAAAGTTTAATTCAGTTAACTATTAGTTTATTAACTGGCAACAAAAAACTGTTTATTGCACTCAGGCAAAATCTTTTTGCATGTCGCTTTCGCTTATTTCTTCATTCAACGTGTATGTATTTGATCAACTATATGCGAATTCATAGCAATCCGTATCCCAGTTGGCTCAAATGGTAGTATGCTGTGCATTTGCCGAGCATCTGGTTACGGATCAGAGTGCGGGAGGATGGATTCTGCCACCCATATTTTGTTTGCATTCTATAACAGCTCGTTCCAACTTCCAAGCTCCGCCAAGTTGTTCTTTGCGCGATGTGTGGCCGTGCGGCGAGGTACCTGCCCTTCTAGTGTTAAATAACACTAGAATTTCTACCTACCCAGATTAACGTAGGACTTTGAAATTCTGAATATAGTATATTCGCGGCCCCTGAAGGGGCCGCGTAAAAAATAGAGCATAAAAATACAAATAAAAATAGTTTGTAATTCGTGAGGCTTAAACTAAAAAATTATATAATTAATATACAGATGTTATTTTTCACAACATATTATAAAGCTGTCTCTTAAACTGTCACACTGGGTAATGTAATAAGTCCTGCCCTAAATGCTTGATTGCTTGGTTTTCCACTAAACATAAAGGCATATATTAAACATACTGTTTGACACTGACCCTTTTTTGGTAGTTCCAGATAGTCGTAGTCTTTGAATATAGTGTCGAGGACTTCCTTGTGACCGAGACATGTGGGGCTGTGTGAGGGTTTGGGGGTCAAGCCAGCGAACATTACAGTTATGGGCAGCCACAACGCCTGAGAAGCCATTCCGCACGGGTATATTATCACTACAAAGCTCACAGCAATGTGCAACAATTCAGAAAATTAATAATATAATAATTTATAACTTTTCGATCGATTTAGAAGAAAAAGTTAAATAATCAGACCGATACAAGGTAGATTTTACCTCAGTACTTAGTATGTAGTATTATAATGCTGTTTAATCGTCATTTCGGTTGTGAACTTATGTGGCTTCATTGACAATAGAGAGGAAGTAAAAACCGATAAACAATGAGGTTCCTTTGCGGAGTTAAAATTCGTAGCATGATTCCTACCAAGAGTACATTACTAAGTTTTAAATTCAAAGTGCCTACCCTTCTACTGTTATTCAGCTCTGAAACTTTGTCTGGCTTAAAAAACCACTGATGGCCAGTAAAGCAGGACCATGTAAAAATGTAAGCTTAAAAGTTTCTACAAAATTGCTTCCTTTTAATTATTCTTTGGAATTAGAACACAGGATACAAATCCACGCCAGCCCGTGCACTCGCAAAAACGCGTCGTCGACTAGTCTAACACACCAACGGTCTCGTTTCCGCTCAGTTTCCTCCACAGTTTTATGTAGATAAAGCCAAAGCAAGAGCAGATACTTTCGGGCCACAATTGCTCGCCAAAGCATAGCTCCATAGCAATACTTGAATCTCCAACGCTCTGCTTGTCGTTGACGCTTGGTTTTGCCTTGCATCGCTTCAAAGGAAAGCAAAGCTTTGCTGTAAAATTTCTAATTCAAAACAACCATCGCTTTGTTTCCAAGCGGTGCAACACAAAATTTGGCTTTGCTTTTTCATGCGTTAAAGTAAAGCCTGGGTTTGCAAAGTATAGCAGTCGCTTACAGGTACTGCTCTCTCTCTCTCTTTCTCTCTCTCTCTCTCTCTCTCTCTCTATATATATAACAACACATACAACACATACATGTGAAGGGCAACAAATACATACATACATCGAAGGGCAACACATACAACAATATCATGTGTTCATAGTCGTAGCTGTGCAGTCCCAAAGGATGAAACAAAGTGCCCATTTTGTCTATCCACAATGCTTCACACTTCTTTCTTTTTTGCTCGTCGTTGTTGAAATTATGTTGCAGTATAACTACTCTCATGTCCAGGCAACTATGATCGTGTCCACTAAGTGCCGGCTATCGTTGTATTGCAGTTTGGCAATAGTTTGCGTTTGTCATCATTTGATTTGGCAATATTAGTAATACATGCTCGGTGGGCATTGATTCGTGAGCGTAATTGTTGACCCGTTTCACCGATGTACTGAGCTTTGCATTGATGGCACACAATTAAATACACGAGATCTGTAGACTGACAGTTCCCATCCGATTTAATTTTAAACCAAATTCGGTTTTGAGAGCTGCGCACGTGCGTTGTAGGTTTCATCAAATCACAACATCTGCATCCATGACCACCGTTACATGCTTGAGATAAATACTGTCTGAAAACTGGAGTATTTGTCGAGAACTTGGACCGTACTAGTGAATCCCCAAGATTTTTGTGCTTTGAGTAAGGGATCATTGGTAAATCAGGTGGTTTCCTGACAATAGTTGGTGATTATAACGTAGCGACTGGTTAAGTATTGAAGGCAGAGAGTGGTAAAATGGTAGTGATACGATATGGCGATTTGTAACTTTATCTTTCTGTTTTCCAAGAATATCGGTCCTGTTTTGAGACACCTTAGCCAGTTGTTTCTGAATGCGTCTTGGATTGTACTCACGACTGACGAAGTTGCTGGTGAGCTCTTGAACTCTTCTGGTGTATTGTGGCTGAGTTGAGCAGATCTTTTTAATGCGAATCGCTTGGCTATAAACTATACTTTGCTTTGTTTTTCTTGGGTGATAGCTTTTTGCATTCAAATATTGGTGTTTATCTGTTGGCTTGGTGTGCAAATCACTAGATATATAACCGTCGTCGCTGAGCGTTATTCGAACGTCTAGAAATGTTGCGCTTGTTTGTGAAATATCAGTTGTGAATTTGATTGAAGTATGTTCAGCGTTGAGATTGAGGAGAAATAAGTCCAGGTTATTTCTATTTTCAGTCCACAAACATAGAATGTCGTCTATGTACCTGAACCAAAGTAGTGGTTTTGTAGTGGATTCGTTTATGACCTTCTTTTCAAGACTGCCCATAAATATGTTCGCAAAAGTTGGAGCCACACGTGTGCCCATGGCTGTGCCCCGTATTTGCACATAATGTTGATCATTGAATTCGACGTTGTTTCTAGTCGAAACAAATCGTAGAAGCTGTTTGAAAACTGAAGGTGAAAGTGGTGGTGCACATTGGTAATAATTTTGAAACTCTTCAGTAACAATATTAATTCCGTCATCTGTTCTAATGTTTGGATAAAGTGAAATTACATCTAAAGATACCAACTAGGAATTCGGTGGTAATGCTGGTAAGTTGTACAAGGCGTTTAAGAAACGAGTTGTGTCTTGTACGCATGACGGCAGTTGCTTAGCAATCGGTTGTAGTATTTCATCCAGGAGGCACTCAAATTTTCTGCGACGGTATTACACCCTGAGGCGATTGGCCAACTAGGTGGATACGGACATTTTTTATGGAATTTTGAAAAGTGTAGAAGCGAGCTGGCTGTGAAAAAGGATTTGGTTTAATTCGTTTTGCTAGCTCTTTGTTTATTTTTGTCACGGAGGAGCCGTGAAGTAAAGCACAATGAAAAACTACAAAGTGTGACTAAGAAAGCTTGCATGTTAACTGTGTACAGTTTAACTCTCGATGATAGTTATCAATATGGTGCGAGTTACTGTAATGTTCCTTTTTCGATAAAATCCTGAACTGTTCGTTTATTGCCTACAAGCTCGGTCCTGACAATTTTGGTGTCAGGAGTGTGTTTTTACATTAAATCCTGGTTTTTGCTGCAAAGCCAGGCTCAGTTAGTGCCACCAGTGAGCTGAAAGTGCCGTGCTTAATTCAAGTCAGTGACAGTCATCGTCCAACAAGTGGATTATTGGTCAGTTGACTTTGCCGATTGACTGCCAAACTATATTTTTGCCAATAACTTTGAATTAAATTTTGTTATGATCAGTATGGATTTGAAGTCTCTTTTTGGACCGATGCCGCGAAATGTTCGGATGCTAACTAGAGCGTTCGAAGAAACCAAGACTATAAAGAATTCTGTCTCCGACGATGACGGAGAGATCGACCAGCGAGTGGTGAAAAAATTGACAGTCAGCCTAGGCCTGCTGCAGGTCGAAGCCGACAAGTTTGAGAACTACTTGACCCAATTCGAGCGGAAGGCATCTGAAACAGATGACAACTCTTACGAAGAAGACCAGAAACAGTGGGATGACCTGCTATACAATTGCCATTCCCTGATCAACGAGGGGAAATTTTTCGTCGAGGATTTTAGAAGTCAAGATCGAAACGGCGACACCCGACAGTCTCAAAGCGAAGCCCGAGATGACATGTCCACCAATGCTTTGATCCAGCATATGGACATGTTTCTTACAGTAATGGAACAACAAACCAACCTGTCGGTCCCTGGAGCCCAAAATTTGGTCCGAGGATCAACTAGTCAAGGTCCGAGGGTTCATTCCAGGCTACCCAAATTAGAACTTCCCAAATTTAACGGCGACACGTTAAAATGGAAGCCATTTTGGGACAGATTCCAAGCATCAGTGGGCAACAACCCCCATTTACCAAAAGTCGAGAAACTGAATTATCTTTTATCCCAAACTGAAGAGGAACCCCACAAGATGATTGAGGGCCTGTCCATTGACAATAACAGTTACGATCTGGCAGTGAGTCTGCTCAAAAAGAAATACGAAGATCCGAGGATGGTTATCAGTATGATCTATCGGAAGCTGAATGAATTACCTCAAGTTAACGGTGACTTTGACAGTTTACGGTCATTCTCTCTTGAACTTGACAGCCTAATGGGTAGCCTTGATGCCTTAGGGCAAGACACTAATGATGACAATTTCACATCTATTATATTTTCCAAATTGCCGAGCGCTGTTTGTATGCAACTTGAATTACTAAAAGACATCGACACCAATTGGTCAGTACCCCTAGTTCGCGACAAGATGTCATCGTATCTTGTACGGGCGGAAAGGGCGATGAAAGTTTCCGCAAATTCGAGTACAACAAAGGCTGGTATCTGGGGTCATGCGACCGCCGATACCCTGTTCGCCACAGAAAAGAAAGCTAAGGCTACAGAAAAGAGAGGAAAACAAAAAAAATTTCGAGAGTATCGAGTCAAAGGTCAAGGTCGTGGGAACAAAGTTTCGGGAGGAAAGAAACCTGGAGGGCCAAACCGCAACTGCCCGTTTTGCAACGAACTTCACTGGCCAGACGAATGTCGGAAGTACCGCACTGCTGCAGAGAGGTTTCAAGCTATCAAAGGTAAACGCTGTACCGTGTGTTTAAAAGAAGATCACTTGAAGAACGCTTGCACGTGTGAAAGACCGTGCTTCTACTGCAGAAAGACCAAAGACCACAACCGTGCTTTATGTTTCAAAGAATTTGGCAAGGAAAACTCCAAGCGGGATCGATCTGGGAGCCTATGCAGGCGAAGAGTATGAGTCTAGTGAAAGGCCAGACGAATACTCCGAAACAGGGCTGTTGGCAACAGGAGAAGAAGTCATGCTCCAGACGGCCACCGTCCCAATCAGCAACACTGATCCAAGTGGTCCAACCGAGTCAGTTCGGGCGCTCTTTGACCCTGGTGCAAACAGGTCATATTGCTCAGAAAAACTGGCCAAAAGGTTACGGTTAAAAACCATAGTGGGGCCATCGTTGACTGTCAACAGGTTTGGCACCGACCGTCCAGTGTCAGTCCCGACACGAAGCGCCTCAGTTAAAGTCAAACAGCTAGATGGACAGCAAATCAAGATTGATGTTGCCGTGATACCCCAGATTACTGGTTCGATTTCGAGGTCCAAAATGAAGGTCAATCAAATCCAAGG
>JASANF010002559.1:0-38322 GCA_030248245.1 Trissonchulus sp. WLG1_4 | reverse complement strand
TAGAACTAAAAATGAATTTAACTAATAAATTTAATGATGTGTTAAACATAATTCGAACTAACCGAAATATTTAAAAAAATGGCTTCATTTTTGCAAAAGTTTCAATATTGTTTTTCGGCACCAGCGCAGCATTTTGTCGATGTAAATATACAGAAATATGTAATAATGAGCAAATTAGTATGACATATTATATGAACATATGAATGTCAAGCGAATGAAAGTACGCCGCCATCACACCATATCACACACAAAACAGGGGGCATAGTAAAAACTATAATCTTATAACAGTGGTTTAAATTAAGAATTCCAGTATATAATTAATGTTTTCGTCGTGATGACACTTGAGTGATTGAGTCTCATTCCTTGACATTTCAGTTTCATTTCTTTTATACTAATTTTAACAATATTGCGCAGACACGTAATCAGTCGTCTACTGTCTACATCAATTGAGTACAGACTAACAAAGGTCACACAAAGGTCACTAGGGAGGAATTTGCAAGTACTTTCTAATATTAATGGAAAAATATTAATGGGTTCACTCAAAATTACTGACTGTTGTCACTCAAAACGTGGTAGACTGGCCCAGACAATGTACAAAGGCATGCCGACCATAAACGGCTCCAATTAGACTTGCATATTAACAATGACTTACCAGACCTATGGCCACTAATACACATGGGGGGGGGGGGGGAAATCCCCCAGATTTGAGATGTCGAGCTTGCTTCCCTCTCAAATTTGACCTAAAAACTTGGATGAATGAAATATTTAAGCAGATGCAATTTATTGCGTTTTTTACGTTCAAGCCCCACCCCGCAGGTTTCAAGGCTATCTTAAAATTTCGAAAAACCAGGGACAAGCCCACCCCCAGACTGAGACCCCGTCTACATGTATTATGCCTACGGCCCTAGCACACACTCACGTAACACAACTATTATATGATATTAAAAACAACACACTTACTTGTTTTAAATGCACACTGAGGTTGCTTTTTTTTTATTTTTCCATTGAATGATATTGCAAATATTTTTAATTTAGGTAAGAGGGAACATGATGACTTTCTAGGCATAACTAAATTTTACTAAAAATTATCACTTAATCATTGAATTAACTTATTTTTTACTAATGATAATAACTAAGTGGACGCCGGTAAGGACTACCTAATGTGTGCATAATTTGCAATCTGAATCTGCAGTATTTACACAAGTACTCAAGCCAGCAGGCGGTCACATTTAGTCGGCCAATTATCTGCCTGCAGTTTTGAGTGCTAACAGTCAGTAATTTTGAGTGACACCATTAAATAACATGCAATATTAATGAGGGAGGTAAATGGAAGTACTTTGGCAGGTACAAATAATAACTTTCCAATCATCTGACCACATTCACTCACTATTGACTGTAAACTAGCAGCCGAGTCGTGCAGCATCAACCTCGCCCGCAAGCCGCAACCGAGAACTAGTGAAAGCGTTGAAATTTTCTTACTGATTATCGTATTTATTGCTTGTCGTTCGTTACCCTATTTTATGTACTGTTATTAACTATGACATACAATATTCTGTCCCTTATCTGTTTCTTATTGATGGGTTTATAAAATGTTGAAATGAAAGCATGTTTTTAACCGGAAAGAAGAAGTTAACTTAATGTGTTATTTTCTACTGCTAAAACAGTATGAGCGGTCAATTACTTACAAGAACAACTTTGTTGAGTTAAAAAAGTCTGAATAATTTAGTAAAACAATATTTACGACAATAAAATATAACATAGGAATGAAACTTAGCCATTCTTTTGTTCTTTCGTTTCCAAAAATTATCCCACCACCCATCCATGTAGTCGTACCCACTCCTCGGGAGAGATTTATCAAAAGTGCACTCAATCGAGCAGAAAATATATTAGTTAGATATAATGTACCAACCTAACAAAGTAACAAGATTTCGACATTATTAAAGATCATGTATATTCAGTGTATATCAAGGTAAATTTCGATTAAAAAATTGTAAATTTTACACCATTAAATTGTACGGAAGAGCCTTTACGTCTTTATTTTCTATTTCCTTTCAAAATTTTATTTTCTATTTCTGGCCCTCGCCTCCTTTTTTTTGCATAAGTAATGGTTTTTCGCTTCATTTTACGATCGATTAGGTGCTTACTGCTTACCTTGCATAGCGAGATCAGTTCTTGTTTAATGCGACGCGTGGAATGATCTCACACTCTCACAGTAAGGGATGACGCGTAATTTAGCATACTAGATTTTTAAAACTTAATTTAACTTAACTTAAACTTGACTTAAAATAATATTCTTAGCGGATATCACACTGACCGTTCTAGTGAGCCCCATAAACTGACTAGACGTCAGCAGAAATATGAATTTCAGCCCGTTGAGAAAAAACTTTAGGTTTAGTGTATAATACTTGCTCATTATGTTGCTAACTATCTCGCCAATAGTTTTCAAACGTACTGTTAAAACAGAAACTAAATTTCATGTTAGGTAATATGTGTAAAACATGCAGAAAGTGAAAGCAACGACTTTTTGCAAGACCGCGTTACTGTAAACGCAACATGGTGAAAACAAAAAATGTTCTAAACACAACCTTACAGCCACCTATATTTTTTGCATAAGTAAATGCTTTATTTTGCTTCATTTCGCGACTAATTCGGGTCATAATCAGGCATCAAAAACTCGCACTCTTGCGCTGAAACTGAAGCAACAAACGCGGAAAAAATGCACCCAGCCTCTGCTTTGATTTCCAGGATCAGAATTAAAGAATTATTGTCTGTGACACAAGTCACAATCAAATAAATTTACGTAACAGAAACATTTTTAGCTGTAATTATTACAACTACTTAGCCGTATCTCACGAGTGCCGTTATTGATCTGAGTGGGGATAATTATTTAATTCCTTTTTTGCACTTTCTGCTATTTTCCAAGGATGTTCTGTTTCGGTAGCAGATTTGCATATTCAACCCATTAAATTGAAATTAAACAATTATCAGACAGTTTAATATTACACAAAGTCAAATCAAAATCTAATAAACAGCTAAAATAATTACTGGAGGTCTTTCAAAAATATCTGTTTTTGTTCCGTCAGATGTCTAAAACAGACTGACATCTGCAAGCAAACTGTTGCGCTATACGCTATAAATTAACACTACAGAAACAAAAGTAAGAAACCTAAGAAAGCGGTGTCTAGATACCTAACAATAATATATGATCATTATGTATTTCAACATTTATCATGCTTATTAACTCTTTGGTTAAAACTTTTTTCACTTCCTTCTAGAGAAGAAACTATTGTGTTGAAATTAATTGCTCACAGCGTTTAACGCTGCTGAGCAGGCTGCATAGCCAGTATCTTTTGCGTGTATTTTCAGCTTGGGAGCTGTTTGCTGATTTTTGTCTGCGTATATGCATGAAAATCAATAATTGATAAACAGTGTTGTAGTAATGTACTTTTTCAAAATCGGCACCGTAATGATTCACCAGCAGTATATTATACTATATAGTGACGAAAAGTGACAAAACTTCGCGAAAAATGATGAATGGTGGCAGAAAAGTAACAAACAAAAAATTTCAAGTTTTACTTTTTCACATTGAAAATGTCTTTTGGAGCACTTTTCAAACAATTTTTGTTCGTCACTTTCCGGCCAACATTGGGCATATTTCGCGACGGATGAAGTATGTCGTACACCGACGAACAGGGAACTTTTTTGGCACAGTACTGTACTTAATTGCAACTTGAGTTTTCATTGGTGTAGAAACTTGGGTTGACCGGTAAGGTGCGGTCGTATTTGTATTTACATATTAGATATCTGATGTATCTGATACACAAATATGTCCTTACATATTTGTATGTATCAGATTGCTCTCAGCAAAGAGCCAAAATAAAAATTACACAGTGGTCACGTGATGCGTATGGCTTTTAGGGACCGATTCTGAGGCGCGCACGTCATTTGAAATAGGTATACTGTATTTTTCCGTTTTTATATCTTGTTTTATTCTAAAATTGCCCACTGTTCTGATTTTTATAATTGGTTGTCGCCGTGTCAGTAAATGCATGTACCTTTTGTGGCTGTCCTTAGGGCATGTAAGGACTGCTGATTTATACTGCAGGAACATAGGCAGAAAGATCTTTCGACTGAGTGATTTCCAGGCGCCTGTTCCGCGAAACCTAACTCTTCGCTAGCCGTCATTCTCTACATAAAAGGCTTAAGGTAAATGATCAGATCGCCCAGCTTGTACAGCACGCACTTAGCGAAACTGGATTAAGTCAATCAGCCTCCCGGTTCAGGTTCAACTTTAGTTTGAAAATGACTAAATGTCGCATTTGCGCGAGTCCGGTTGCAGATCCAATCTGTTAGGACCAGAAACCCCGACTGGCGACTCTAGAAAGCAATGTCCAACTGTCTCAGGAATCTTTTCTTAACATATGGCATCTAAATATATGTATGTATGTTTGCCTAATATTAAATAATTATCTGATAAGTTGCCGTAATAAAAAAGAAGATCGTTGAAAGATAATGTGTGTAACCAGCTATGCGTGAGGAATGATTTGTTAACCCATTGTCTACGGCGTCTACCTATTCTAATCAGAGAAGGCGCACACTCAGGCAGCAGTCATGTTTCTTCTTGACTTATAGCAAAAAAGTCTAAACTTTACAATTTGAATTTGCACAAAAAGTACAGGTATGCATTCTTAAATACTTGGTATTTAAAACTACATTATTACATAGTAATTTGATGCACATAAACTCAAAAGCTAATGACTCAACGTTTTATGAATGGCACATTAATCAGTAATTCGCGCGTTAATGAGTCAACTTCGACTAACTAGACCCTTAAACATGTATAACGATAGAGTAGTACTTTGAAGGCGTTTTAATTCTACCAACAAGCATACTCTAATATATACTATTATGCCGCTCACGGGTTGAATAATTCTGCTATTAAAATTGCTGTATTTTCTCAATTATACTTGTCCAATCAAAATTAAAAAAAGATTTGGATTAAATTATTAAAATGTATTTGTCTGTTGTTCAATAAATTAATGGTTTGATCTAGAAAGCGCCGTAAATAAAAAATTAATTGGATTTATCAACAATAGATAGAAATTGGCTTTTGAAATAAAATTGATAGGTAAATCCTAATTTAATTCATAGCAAACCCATTTACCTAAAACTCGATCCTTTATCTATCACTCGAGCAATTGTTTATGGGAATAAACAAAACAACTTTAATCCTAAAGCCTAGCCTGCTTTGTCATCGTGAGCAGTATATAAGACGTGGTCCAACTCAGCTCAAAGTCAGTTTCCAAACGATGCTACTTTCTTGTCGGCTACTTTAGTACTTTCTACTAACCGTGAGAAAATATGCGATCACTTCTATTGCTATTGCTGCTATGCAACTTTTGTGTTGCGCAGATTCTATTTGCTAGCTCTTACATCCAGCCGCGAAACTGGCGAAATATTGACCGAAAAATTTACCAAGATATCGCCAAAAAGTCAGAATCTGCGAATCACTCCGCTAACCATGTTCATGCTCATCACAGGAGACGATACCATAAAAAAGTTGACAGTTGGGGACAAAAAACTTTGAACTTTTTGATATGGTTCATGCATTAAGCAATATTTGAACCGGTCACCGAAAATTGATGCACACTGTCTTGCATTTGACACTCTGTCACCTTACATTCTCATATTATGTGATTGTGCAAGACTCGAATACCGTATGTAAACTTGCTTCACACTTACGCAGTGCACTCATTTATGTATGCATAACAAAAAAGTAAAACGAAATGTTTACCCTATTTATGTTGTTTTTTGTTTATTTTCAATTTGAATTGTGATGATGACTTGATTTTTTGATTTGGTTTGATTCTTTTTCTTAACCTCCAAATAAAACAAACTTCTAAATCAGCCGAGCTGTTTTTATTAAGACTGAAGGACTAAACTATTAATGTTAATGAAAAGCAAAAGTGGTAGCTTATTACAAGTCTAGTGTATATTGTAGCTAATGAATGGCAATGTTTAAACAATAAACAATAACAAAGAACTCGTCTAAACTGTTGAATAGTTTTATTAAAAAGCCCATAATTAACTAAAGTATGTAATAACAAGAGTACATAATAGGAAGAGTATGACACTCTTCCTATTATGCCTAGCAGCGCGCGTCCAATGCGCAGCGCGAAATAGGCCTTTTATGTACGGTTTTGAGGGGGGGGGGTACCCCCCCTCAACTGAAGACCCCGTACTCAACTGAGGGGGGGGTACCCCCTACTCAGTTCGATACCCCGTGCTCAACTGAGGGGGGGGTACCCCCCCCTCAACTCAGCACCCCGTCTTCAGTTGAGGGGGGGGGTACCCCCCCCTCATTTCAAGACACTGACAAAGTCTTTGCGCTACCCCCCCCTCAGTTCAGTACCCCGTCTTCAGTTGAGGGAGGGGTACCCCCCCCCTCAGTTCAGCACATCAACAAAAGTCCTTGTCAGTGTCTTGAAATGAGGGGGGGGGTACCCCCCACAACTGAAGACGGGGTGCTGAGTTGAGGGGGGGTACCCCCCCTCAGTTGAGCACGGGGTCTTCAGTTGAGGGGGGGGGTACCCCCCCCTCAAAACCGTACATAAACGGGCTATTTCGCGCTGCGCATTGGACGCACGCCCGTAGGCATAATAGGAAGAGTGTCATACTCTTCCTATTATGTACTCTTGGTAATAATTAAGAACAATAAAAATTTATAAGCGACAAGAACCTTATAAAATTATAAAAGCAAGAAAATTAGCTTCTTTAGAAGAACGTATTTATAAAAACATTTTACCAGAACGTGTGCATTTATACATATGTAGCATTTAAAAAGTTTACGCATAGTTTTCACCGTAGCATTATATGTAACTGAGTAAGCTAACAAGCAGCTCAAAATCTCAGAAATGGCGAATAATTGCAAACACATTGGCTGGGATTCACAAAGCGCGTTTAAACGCAGTCTAAGACTTAGACTGGGTCTAAGTTAAACGCGCTTTGTGAATCCCACCCATTTAGTCAGAAACTCATAAAATTTTCAAATCAGATTCTTAACAATTCAATAAGCATTCAATATTATTTTCAAAAAGTTAAGGTCTCACCGAGATTTGAACTCGGATCGCTGGATTCAGAGTCCAGAGTGCTAACCATTACACCATGAGACCATGGAAACATCAAAGTTATCTTCGACTAATGTAAGTTCTATAAATGTTTGTTGACAAAAAACAAAGTGTTCAGCTTCAGCGAGTATGTGGCATTGCAAAAGTAATAGATATCAAAACTGCAACAGTCAGAAAAACAGTGAATTATTAGATATTCTAAATAGAATTTAAACAAACTAAGTATATAAATGTATATCTACATAAGCACACTAATAGTTTTAAGCTACACTTAGCTATGCACAATGATCTGATTAATCCTGAGAACTGGAGTGCAGGTAGCCGCGTGCGTAGCGCTGCTGCCTTCGGCTCGCTTGACCAGAGATCGATTCCTGACATTCTTTTTTTGAGTTGCAATTTAACAATGCAAAACAACCTGCCAGTCTTAGCTTAGGCCATAGGTGCCTGCCAGCGCAGTGTAATTTAACACTGCGAAATCGACCTAGCCGATTTAACGTGGGAGCAAGAGAAAATGAATATAGTAATACGCGGCCCCCTCATACGCGGCCACATGTACAAGTTTCACCACAATCAACGGCACACTGACGCCAAATCTTGAATGCAGGAAAGTTATACGTTCTACCAACAGTACATAATAGCGTATCACTCAACATAGAAGAAGAGCGAGACACTCTCCAGCCTGTCTGTGTTCTAGCACAGGCAGATGCGCTGGTCGTTTTCAGGCCACATGTTGATATTTTGTGCAACATGTGGCAGGCCAATCAGAAGCGAGCTCCTATTCTGATTGGCCAGACGCCTGTGCACGTGCTCCAATCATAAAATTGGAGGGGATAGGCGTTAATGGGTAATAATTCATTATTTATTTATTTATAGTCTGCTTGCAAAAACACTAAAAAAGGTTTGCAAATACCTTTGGGGATATTTTGGCGAAATTGATTGAGAAACTTTAAAGAAATTGACAAAAAGTTTATATCTCAAAAGTTTCGCAATCAATTTCGCTGAAGGTTTGCTAAAATAGTCCTAAAGGTATTTGCGAACTTTTTTTAATGTTTTTGCAAGCAGACTATTAATAAATAATAAGCTATTAACCTTTATCCCTCCCGGACCCGGACCCTTAATTCTGGGATGTCAGCCTCATCGGTGGCTGCAGGGTGGTCGTTGCAACGTCGACAAATGGATCCAATGCTAGAACACAGGCATGCTGGAGAGTGTCTCACTCTTCTTCTATATAGAGTGAGACGCTATTATGTACTCTTGGTTCTACCTTTGCCTGAAAGCGTCCTTAAAAAGTGTATGTTTATAGTTACTAAACAGAAACATTTTTTACGGAAAGCAGTGCCTCTCTACAATATATAAAAGAAGCCGAATCTGCGGCAAAATCTTCAGTAAGTATAAAGCATACACTTTCAAGTACATTGGCCAGAGGCCATCGTAAACCTGTTGGGTCAGTTAAATGATTCAGTTTTTGTAAAAAACGGATAATTTTGCAGCCACCAAAACTGCAAAATCTCAGTCAAAAGGTTTTAAATAGTGAAGTTTAATCACTGTATGTACTCTGCAGCCATTTTTACTAAAAAGACTTTTAATTTCAACTTGATCTTTGTATTTGCATCACTTTTGAAGCAGGCAACGCTGTCAAGTGTCCACATTGGCAAACACTCGAATTGAAGAAAAAGTTTTACTTGATGTAAAAGCTTAAAATTTCAGGAATCTCAGTGGTTGACTGACTAGTGTGTTAGGTTTGTAACCATAAGGTCACTCCGTCGATTCCTAGTGCATCATTATTTTTTGACTTTTGCATTTTCGCCTACCGCTGAACATCTACTGTAAGAAGACAAGTGAAAATACAAGGCATTTGGTAGTGACAGATGCAAATATACGGTAGAACACGTGTAAAACACACCCCGCACACAAGCACTTTAACGCTAGCAGTGTGTTAAGATTCCAAAATCAAAATTAAAGACCTGTTGGGCTGTGGCCCAACAGGAAAAACACATGACATGACACAAAATTTGGTTTTATAGCTAGCCACGTTATCTTTAACTGTCTTGTGTGCGCTGTATTAATTATGACAAAAAACTAAATTAAATACAAATACCTTCTGCTGTTAGCAAACTATTACAAAAACAAATTTTTAAATTTTCCCCTTTTAAAATGGATTTTAACAACAAAACACGGCACGATATGATGGCAAAAAAGCAATGCAAGACAGTATTGTAATGGCAGCCTGAAGAAATATGAACGCTGACGAAAGAAATTTATAAAAAGGGGTAGGCTTCATGTAAATGTTTGGATGTACCAACTCAATTATAGTGATTTTAACAAAAACAAACAGATGAAAAACCAAAAATGAAATAAAAACCATAGCTGGTTTATCCCCAAAATTTTCTTTCTCGTCACCGTTTTTAGAATCATCCGACAGTAATTTGTAGTAATCTTTTTTACTACACAAACGAAAAATAACGGCAGCAATTAATGCTATCATGCTAATGAAAAATAAAACCTGGTCAATTACCGCTACTAGTTGAATTATTCCTGTAAAATGGATTACAAATGCAGATACTATAAAGGCAATACCAGTACCAACAATACCGAGAGCTAAATTCAGAAACACATTACACAACCAAGTGGAAATCCTACTCGCTGGCTGACACTCAATAACTGCTTGTGATACCACAGAAATATAAGTGACAATTTTGTACGTATATAAGAACGAGAAAACGTCTTAGCCACGTGACGTGCTTAATTTGCATATTAAGTTTTCGCAGGAGCAAAAAGTTCGTATCAGTCACTTTTGCGTAGGGCCTTGCTATAGATCGGTCGTTTAAGTTTCTTGTCTGCATAGTTCATCCAGTTGCCGATGCAAAACGCCGCAGAAAACGACAATCAGAACGGAGGTCAAGAAGTCCCACAGCCAGACCCAGTCAGCGAGCAACGAGTATTGGAAATTTTGCATCAGTACCAATCTCGCCAGCCTGCGTCTGAGCCCCATTCAGTCAAACTTACCCAACGCGGACTACAACTTCAGGCGGCAGTGCTAACTGATATAGATCGAAGAGTAAGTGACGGTAAAAATCGTCAAAAAATGTCAGTTTTTGCACTTTCATTAATTTGCATATCACGCTAGATTGGCTAGCCAAAGACGTAGCTGTCTGTCAAAAGCCAGACAGATCATTGTAACTAGAGGGGGCCTAGCAACGGAGGAAAAAATCGAATTAAAATTATTTCGTACGCATTTTAAATATTTTTTCCTGTTGTGCCACAGCACAACAGGTCTTTAATTTTGATTTTGTGAGAATACACTGTCTTGCTTGGCTTTCCAATGTCAGTGTGCATGTTTAGTTCACTCTTTGCCGAAAATACGCGTCTGCAGTAAACTTTTCCAGCTGTATTGGCCAGCACAGTTTTTGTGTGCATTTGTTTAGCTCATGTATAAGACAGCTGCTGTCACATTACTACTGGCTGCAATTTGTTTTGAAATTGATTTAAACTGTCGATAGAAACGAACATACAAACAAATATTGACTTGCAATGTTTCTCTGCATAAACCAAAATAAGTTTTTGCCATTAACCAATTATTGCTTTGGCTTTCATACAAATTTTATCAATTCGATTCAGAATTCTTTGCATACAGTGTGAGGTCCTAAACCACATGGGTATGTATTATGTAATATGCGTTCGGTTACTCAGTTTTCATAAATTGAAACTCCTAATTTAGAGTTGGACCAACAAATGCCAATTTATGTAATAATTGTATATTACAAAACGCAGTCGCATTAATAGGTTAGGTGTATCGGAACCATGCTTATTTATAAACCTACTAGGTCAATCTGCGAAGGTCCTTAAATTGTTTTAATAAAAAAGATAATGTTTATGCGAGAAATTTTTAGCTGCACAACAGGTTTTAACTGACCTGTGGTCAGTTTACTTGAAAAAGCGTGCTTTATACTTATACTGAAGACTTTGCCGCAGCATGGGCTTGTTCAGGACTAAAATGGTACAAACTAGTGTTTAAATCTAAAAGTGGCATTTGTTTTTATGTAAACCAAATTTGAGTTAATTATGGTCCCCATTGGCAGAAAAAAAGAACTGCCGTAAGTTAGGCCTATGCTGAGCATATGGTCTGGAGTGGCTCATAGCACCAAGTGTGTACTCTTGGTGCTATGAAATGATTACAAATATTCCGCCTCTAGGCGGAATAATAACGCGCCGAAAGATGGAATTATCATCGTACTTTAATCCCGGGATTCTAGAGCGGGCACTAAGTTTTTCTAATATTTTTTACATCATCTTTAAGGAAATTTCATGCACTTTTCATTTATGTCACCTGTGTAAATTTTTAAACTTTCTCGCTGAGATTTTACGAAAAATTGCCATGTGGCAGAAAATTTTGATGGGTTTCCTAATACGGACGCATTGGAACAGAATTGTTATAAATCTAGAACAGGGTCGCCTAATAGGAACCCATTACTCTTAGTGACCACTGTTCGTTTTAGGCAACTTTGGCTCGCCCCGGGATTTTCGTTAGATTGCGTGTTCGTATTTAGACGCCATTTTTCCGCGAAGCGTAAATTTTCTGATGTTGTCTGCTCAGTTAGCAAGAGTATGTTGTTCTTATTGAGCGTCTTTGCTTCCAATTAGGAGACCACCCGTTCTTTTTAAGGTGCTTCTGTACCGCTTAAATTTGGATGCGTTCGTATTTGGGCGCTTTCCCCTAACTTTACCAGAGTCGGCCAACCCGTAGAATTACCACACACTTGCACCACCTTCAAATCGTGCAACTGCGTGTAAATATACTGACTTATATCAAAATCTGCTTGGTAAATTGATGTAGTGCATTTGGTCGGTAGGGCAATTTTGGTGGCCAAACAAACAGGGCTGCAGTTTGAATTAATCTTGCTTTTAGAATTTGTTTAATACAGATTACAGAACATACTCAATACAGATACTGTAAATATAATTTGAGGTGGAATCTTCTACCGATAGCACATTAGATATACTGTCTCACTGTTTAATAGACTCTTCTAGAGTAAGACATTAGGTACATTATATGCCTTAATGAGATACCAGTGCTTTGGGTATTAGAAATCAATCATCGTATCAATTATTATATAGCAGTAAAAAGCGAATATGTAAAATTAAATATAATTCACTTAGATTTGACAACATCCGAACTGCGACATCGTCTAAGAAGCAGCAGGTCTCGATGTGTCTCGAAATTGAGAGGGTCTGTGTAGACGTGACGCAGACGGGTTTTCTCGACCGTGTCCGACTCTGGGTTGAAGAGTCGACCCAATCCGCGAAAACTGTGGGCCATGCGACGCCGCATGCGACCAGAGCAGGCCAGGTGGGCCACAAAATTGGTGGAGGCGTGCAGTATGACCATGAAGTTAGACAGTTCGACCAGGTAGACATAGCCCCCGTTGTTGAACTTGTGGATGGTGAGCACCTGCAGGATGTTGAGGGCGGAGGGCAGCGTGTAGCAGCCCAGGAACTTCACCACCACCACCAACAGAAGCCGGGTGACCGCGAAATGAGGGGGCCGGCGGTTGTAGTCCACAAAGTCTGAGCCCGCGGAGGCGGAAGTCGGCAAATGCCGGTGGGTCTCGCCGGTGAATGCGTGTTTGTGGAGCATCACGAAGATTCGAGCCGTCTCGAAGGCGATCACGGCAAAGGGTATGAGAGTGACAGCGGTGAGCTCGAGACAGATTCGATAGATGATGAAGTAGAATGGGTTATCGAGTAGCCGAGTGGGAGACATAATGTCCAGACTCATGTCTGTCTCCAGAAACTCACTTTCATTCGCTTGCATTTCGCAAGTATGGATTTCATTCTCAAAGTATCTGGGAAGACAGAAAATTACTGCCAATACGGCTATGGCTGTGAAACAGTAACGGATGGTCTTAATGCGACAGTATACTCTGTGCTTGAGGGGGTAGCACAGGGCGATATATCGTTCGCTGGTGGCAACCAGGGTTGTCCATATACTTCCCACCATGCTGATATTGGTCAGAATATAAGGCAACTTGACCAGACGACTATACCAGCCCGAGATGGGGAAACTGCCACAAGCCAGGATGCAGGGCAGGGGGAACATGATCCAGGATATTACCAGCAGCAGATTGTCCCAGATGAGCACCGCTTGCATGGAGATGTTCACCCGGGTCTTGGTCCGGGAGCTAAGCCAGTAGAGCACGAACCCGTTGCCTAGTAACCCGATAGCTATGACCACGCTGCAGACGGTACAGGTGAGCACCTGGCGGAACAGCCGAAGCTCCTGGGGAAAACTCAGCTCCATGACCAGCGCGACCGTGAAGGCAGAGAGGTTGCCGGCCATCATCGAGTCACAGTCCGAGACGGGCGCCATCGCTAATCGCCCAGCTACCTGTCTGAAACAACAAACACAACTGCACTAGGCATAAACACAAACAGTAGCATAAATAATGAGGACGCGATGTGCCGGTGTCATGGGCAAAGTCTTTCCTTTGTCCCCCCGAACACTTTTAAGTAGGCAAAAGCGTGCTTTTTTGGGCAACAAATCTGACAAAAAATAGTTGCAGCACGTGAGAAAACGAAACATGTAATTTCGTTACGAAAAACATAAATTTTGACTATCAAGAGTACAGCAAGCAGTCGCAGAAGTCATGCCACTAAAATAACTACGTGGCGCATCTATTTTTTGTCAAACTTTTATTCAAGGCGACCCCTTTTAACCTAAATTGCGAGCACCCAAGCGAAGACACTGAAGCCTATTTCACACGAGGTGGATTTCCAAGCACGGCCAAATTGTAAACAGTATTTCACAACTAAACAGTGAGGAATTGCACTCAAATTGGAACAAATCTAACACAAACTGGGTAAATCTGCTAGTTTACATTAGCACACACAAACAGCAAACATGTCATTAGCAAACAAATAAATATGTGCTCGGAAATTAGTCGAAATGTGTGTAGCATTTCGTTTTTAAGAAAATAATTAGAATTATTAATTTTGTTGAGGTGTTGCGAACTTGTGACTTGTGAGTTTGTAACTGTGATTTCAACTGCTACTCATGATTAATAGTAAAAACAAATTTGGCAAAACTCTCCAGTACAGGACAAATTAAATAGGTACCTCCAAATTGCTCTACTTTACCTACTTGAGGCCACAATATTAATGACTCAACTCCTCAAATCGAAAAGCCCAGACAAAGGCCCGTTAAAAATTGTTAGTACTCCTTTAGTAGAATACTCGACTTGAATAAAGCATAGTGTGAATAAATAGACTGTTAGAAAAGGCTATGGTGGTGAAGTAGTAAGAAAGGGATGCAAGTTAATTCTTATTCTCGTTACGTAACTTAAGGCTGTACATCTAGGTTGTAGATTTAGGCTGTAATCTAGAGTTGTCGGCTTGTTTTGCTAGCTTTATTTGATCAAATTTTAGTGGAAATTAGGTCAAAACTTGCGCTAAAAAATAATAGTAGTCAAGACAAAGTTGCCCAATGTGAGCTTTACACTTTACAGTTGCCGTGAAACGACTCAGGGTCCCTTTGGAACTGGTTTGGTCATTTTTGGAGTTGGAGTGGTGGTTGGGATATAGCGTACTTGAGCAACTAAGATCAACTGTGATAATTGGAGATAATGATTCGTGGTGACTTAAGGGGGTAGTGTCGCGAAAGCAGTCGATTTTGCGCGACTATAAAACTTTTTCAGTGAAAGATAGGTCATTGTTCTTTCTATATTCTAAAAATATGTTTTAAGGCAAATATTTTTGCCAAGTTTCAGAAAAATTGATGCAGCATACAGTTAGCAGTGAAGTCGCAAAGTCGGAAAAATGACGTTTTGAAAACCTATTCACTTTCGATAATTTCGTCACAATTAAAAAACTTTTTGTTCAGATTCTTTACATAGACTAAAAGCAGATATTCTCTAGTTTATGCACACAAAATTTGGTGCAAATTGCTTGTGTCGTTGTTGAGTAATGCCTGTTTGAACTGTGAAACTGTGCGTAACCTGTAAGGTACTCAGAGCAATAATGATAAATTGTAAAAAATTTAGACACTTATTTTGAAATCAAAAGAAAAACGAAGCTTCATTTTTCAATTTTTTTATTTGTGGCAAAAAATGGTGAGTCAAAACATTACATGTACTTCACAAGCTGGCCAATCTGATATCTGGCTTGATTTTTTGAACTTTTATGTCTCTATTGTGTGATGTCTGGCTCAAAAATGGTAATTGGTTAAAAATATTGGTAGATAATGGTAGTCTGGTGTCTGGCAATGCTTATTTGATACCATATGGCATTTCAGTAGTTTCTCAGTGAACGTACAATTTCAAATCAAAAAGTTCTCATTTTGCAGCCTATGAGCAAAACTGCTTTGGCGACACTACCACCTTAACCAGTTCGTTCTTACCTACTGCGATCTTGCTTTACGTTTGTTTGTTTAAAGCTCGATTTATAGTCCGGTATTTTGCCGATGAACTGATGTACGGTTGCAAGTATAAATCCACCCTTAAGAGAAAAATTTGAAACTTAAGTATGAATCGAGCCAAATCCGGTGGCGAATGGCATTTTAAGCATAATTTTTAACAGTTTAGTCAGACTAAAATTAACTGTTTTGATGGGTAAAGAAGTAAAGGCAGGGGGGTTAAACTAGGATTGTGAGATAAGCAAACGATGGCTCCACTGCGGACTAATCAAATTTGTTTCAGAAACGGAGTCATTAAGAAATGCACGTCGTAGTTGTCTAAGAACAGAAAGCCATAGCGTGTATAGGCCTAAATTACACAACCCACAGCTGCCCCGATCAGCCAACGGCAATGTACACGGTCAAAATGAGCTCTGATTGGCTTCGTTTGGCAAAGACTTAGCAATAATCCTTAGGAATAAAATGAATGCGAACAGACTTAGCAATAATCCTTAGGAATAAAATGAATGCGAACCCAGCCCACAATAATGAAGCCAGTATACAGCTAATGGATTAAGTTAAGTCGACTGATAGTGCAAAATACTACTCCTATGATTGAGTCAAGTAATAAAGCCAGTCATGATGTAATTGATCCTTTCATTGAATTGTAGTTCCATTTACATTTCAATAGTTATATTATAGTTGCGTATTGAGCCTGAATGGGCTTAGAATAATTTTCACGATAACAAATAATTCGAAGACACTGTGCAGTTGCTGATTGGGTAATTGATCTCAAAGTGGTGTCCGTATATGATTATGTAATGTACAAATCTCAGCTAACTTATGGCTAATAATGTATTCTGTGAACAGATGTCTTAGACGTTTATATAGTCTGTTTACAATGGTTAAATATATAATAATAAGTGTCAGTTGTTATAAACTTTTGTATTAATTACATATCAATATAAATTTATATTAACATATTCAAAAAAAGCTTACTACAGCGAATTTTTTACTGTAAGAGAACGAAACTAACGAAAATGAAAAATTCCTAAATGTATTTTATGTAAATGCCCGCTGAACTTTGAACAGCATACAACAAAACTTTTACGGCCGTTTGCACCTACCATATTCTCGAGCTATTCTTATTCTTTTGCTATTCTCGAGTGTTGTTCACTATCTTTTGTCAAATGTATATATGGTGATTACTGATTAGTTAATGGTAGCCATTATCATGAAAACAGTGAAAACAAATCTAATGAGTATATACGTTTTTAGGGTTATATAGCTTTTCTATTTCGGTTCAAGCCAATGTCTCACACACAATCCTTATTTGTCTTGATCAGGAACGAAAGTGTTTAGTATTAAGGTAAAAAAACTGTAAATATATAAATTATATTCCGGTCACAAATTGTAAGAATTAGTTGAAAAAACCGCGAAAAGGTACAAGTGACACTCCAGTTACTCCCAATTTATTTGGTATTCGGTCGTCGGCATTCGGCCGTACCTATAGCACCTAAATGCTGAATATTCGCTATTCAGCATGCTATTATATTATATATTACATGTCTACTATATATATGTGTTACCGTCGAATAGTACTTGCAGCCGGTTGTTTCTTTATTACCAGAACGCGGGAAAAATATTTCATAAGCTTGTGGCGTAATCATTCTGTCATTTGTCCGCTATATGAATCGACCCAAGCCTACACTTGAACTGTTTTTAAAACACTCGGCGAGACTAGTAAAGGCAGGATGGTATTCTCAGAATGACTAAAGCCAACATGGTAGCAAAGCTAGGATTATCGTTAGGAAAGATTGGAATCAAGAAAATAATCAATGTTGCAAACTTTTAACCCAAACAGATCATGTTAGGCTTGTTCCCAACTTTAAGTTTACCTTTACCCGCAGAATTTAATTTTACCTTCATCCTCAAAACTACATAACTTTAAATATATCTTTAGCAGTGGGTAAGAATAGCCTAACGGGTAATTTGGAGAATACAGCCTCAAAACTTGTGGAGCCACAGTTTGGTTGGAGAGGATTTCTACTTTATATTTACATATATATTCTAGGGCAGGGAACTTGATAGATTTAGAAGACACACAGCCAGAAATGGATGTCCCGCTTTCTTGTTTACACAAATATATCCCTGGGCACTTAACAGGCCAATTATTGCACTGCTGCATTCAAAATTTTCGGTAGCATTTCAGTCTGAGTAAACATTCTTCAGTCGGAATTGACAAACACGAAAGATGTGTTTTCTCTACCTGCGTCTTTACGCAAAAAACAGCTGTCAACATAATTTAACGAACGATATGTCATAGTCATTGGCATGACTCAACTGTCATCATTACAGGATTCAAATCCTTGAATCAAAATTTAAAAAAAAATAAAAATTTAAAAAGTCAGAAACTAAGAGTAGGTATATCATCAATTTGACTAAGCAAGGCATTTGGGGGTTGGTTTGTGGTATGATTATTTTGTAATTTTGCCGGCTGAACAGACATTCGGCTGTAAGGTAGAATTGACCGTAACTACGTCATATGATTGGCTGGGACTGGCAAAAGCACTGGCTAATCAATCCCCAGTCCAACAAGTAGCCACACAATGGGGGTTCAGACAGAATTTACCAAAAACACTATTGACTTGAAGAGAAAAATATTCATTTTTCTTCAACATTCGTCTTTGAGTTATTGACGAAAACATCCAAGTAGTTCTGCCCAAACAGTGCCTTACTGCCTTAGTATGCTAATCGTTCAGATGCGGTGTTTTTGCAATAAGCACTTTAGTTTCAATAAATAGGTGCTTTTTTGGAACGAAAAACAATCTAATGACCTCAAACGGCCAACTTTGGGATTATTCATAAAGAAACCAGTGAATTTTTAATATGAGCTTAAGCTTGATTTGTATGCAATCATAAATTTGATGAATGAACCGTGAAAGGTGGCTCAAAACTTTTCCATATCAGACGAGGTTGTGCTGAACACCTGTGGTCCCCTAGCTCTGCTTTCACAAAAAGTTCTCGCAAAAGTCTTACCCTGCTGATGGAATTTCCTTTTTTCTGCAAAAAGCCACTCTATAATTTAATAAATGTGACTTTTTGTCGGTGAGTATGCTCAGCGCTTCTCTGTTGAAATGAATGAAACGGAAGCAAGCTGTGTAGAAACTGGAAAACAAACTTACAAATAGCTATCTATGCCTCATAATGAGTGTACAATTTTAGGTGAGTAATCGATTGCAAGAGTATATGCAACTGTATAGTCCTACATGTATGGACAATATAGTAGGGGAAAGCGCCCAATTACGAACAGTTTCGTAATAGGAACACTTTCAGCTTCTTTTGATTGGATTATCTGTTTGGGTGTAGCTTTCTAGCCAAAATTTAATTGGCTAATAAATGCACGTGCTTGCTTCACACCGACTTAGTTTCAAGCCGATTGGTTGAATATTCGAAAAAATATATCATTTTTTATAAAAGTGGTTCGTCAAAATTGAAAAACAACAGTGACCAAAGAAGAAATTATCACACCGTACTTTGCAACCAGTATTCTTGAACGGGGAAAAAATTTTAAAATAATTTTTATATCATCGTAAAGTAAATTTTATGCACTGTTCATATATGTCACTTTCTTTTTAAATCTCGAAACCTTCTCGCTGACATTTTTCCGAAAACCGCCATGTGGCAGAAATTTTTGATGGGTTTCTTAATACGAACGCATGCACTCAGAATTGCACCCATTCGAGAACAGGGTCTCCTAATAGGAACCCATTACTCTTGGTAAGCACTGTTCGTATTAAGCAACCTTGGCTCACCCCGGGATTCTCGCAGGCTAGCGTGTTCGTATTTAGCCACCTTTTTGCCAGCGTAGCGAAATTTGCTGATGCTGTCTGCTCAGTCACCAAGAGTACGGTGTTCTTATTCAGCATCTTTGCTTCCAGTTAGGCGCCCACCCGTTCTTTTTAGGGTGCTTCTGTACCGCTTAAATTTGGATGTGTTCGTAATTGGGCGCTTTCCCCTACAGAACTAGCAAACGGATCACCCCGAACCTTGAGAGCATTCATTTCAAAGTAGCCTACAGTAACCTAAACTTAAAATGTCAAATGAAATTTCCAGCCAATTCGTAACAATGAGACACTTTCCCCTTCCATGTATTGTTTCCCTATAGGCTATAGCACAGACCTGATTTCCGTAGCATCAATCGGCGATAAACTTTAAACCAGCAACTGCCCTCATTCGCTCATTTTCTGCACAACATGCCTGGCGGTAGGGCAAAAGTAAAAAGTAAAAAGTAAGAAGTAAAAATACGTTCTGTATGAACCGAAATTTTTACTTTCGGTCAGAGATGCACGGGGGGAATCTCTGAGGGGGGGTGCCCGACCCCTGGCGCAAGGGGGGGGGGGTGGTCCCTAGTTTTGGCCATTTTTCTGCGACAGCCCAAAATTTTTCAGAATTTTTTGATTTTCAACTTATTTTTGGGGTACTTTTTGGCCGCAGGCGAAAGTTCTTTGAATTTTTTATTTTTTTACGCATTTTTGGGGCACTTTTGTGCATCTATGCTTTTGGTCCAAAAGTAAAAAGTAAAAGATACGTCTGTGTAAACCGGGCCTTAAGGACAACTATGAACCGGGTTTAAGCAATTACACAGATAATTAGCGTGTACACGCTGATAACAGCAGTAACCGTTGGTTACAACAAACGTGGCCTCAAAAATAACCGTGTAAACGGATAGTGATTTACTACCCGGGTAAGGCCAAGCCCTAACTATCTGATCAAATGCTCTTTATAGTCCATCCATATGTATGTTTAAAAAGTGCTGAGGCAGTTTTGCTTATCTTTTTGAGCCCAAGACTACTTTACAATCATACCTTTGGGATATTGGGATGAGGAACCTTCAGGAAGCACAACGTTGCCCTGAGCTGATCTAGAAAACTAAGCAAGCCAACACTAAACTGACCATGATTTGCTGAGGCGGCCAAAGTTTGCGTCTAAGTTGAGTCAAATTATGGAAATACGACGGAGGTGTGTGGCGAGGAAATAGGAGCAGAAAATGAAAGATTGATTGCCCAGAGTGAAGCTATTTGGAAATTTTGATGATTATGGCGAAAGTTCATGCTGCTTAGGCTAAGTCAGTGCTGCACACAATTAGTGACAGAAGGCTGAGGCAAAAGGAAGCAGGCATTGATATGCTAATTGCGCAGAAAATAGATCTGTGGGACTGACTCACCCAGCCATGCTAACTGTCAATATGCAAATGAGCTTACAAGTCTTCTGATTTATAAAGCACGTTTAGGGAGCGACGTGTTTCTACATGCTACGCTCGTGAATTAGGTAATCCATTTTTTAAGCCCAACCAAACGGATGGTGTAGGTAGGTTGCCAACCAAGTCTATCCATACCTCTTAAGGTGGCGCTCTGAATAACCGACTTTGGGCGATAAAATTTTTCACAAACGTTTTCGTTAACTAACTCAAGAAGAAAAGTTGTTCGAAATTAAATAAGCTTTCATTTGATGTATATAACCTCAAATTTCGTGCAACTTGAAATTTTAACCTATTTTTCGTGGGAAAAAATCTTTAAATCGATATACCAAAAAATTCTATATGGCTTTAGGTACTTTTTGAAGCAATTCTGTGTAGCTAATTGCTAGTTGCAACTTTTAAAAAAGTCGTTTGTGTAGGCAAAACTTTCTAACAAATTTTCCAAAATACGTTGACCAACATTGACAAAAATACACTATTTTTCAAACTAATTTTTCGTTAGCTACTTTTTGGCTTCTGAAACTTTTCTCAACGGATTTTAGCACAGAAAAATTAGCCCTATTTTTTGAAAAATACGTATGTGTAGGCAAACTTCAGGTTTCTGAAATTAGGCTATAGCGTATATTTTTTTAAGATTACTGTCAGCTGCGAAAACCGATCCAGATGAAATTTTGCAGACTGTTAGAGCAGATATATATGGAGGCGCCGAACTTCTTGAATTGCAATTATTATGATTTGGCTCAATATGATAGGCTTTTTAAAATGTCACTTCTGATAGAAATTAAAATAACTAAAAATTTATTGCAAATACCAAAAATTCGACAAAAATGGCACCTCGGCAAGATAATTGTCTTTAATTTAAGCTATAGATTGTTAAATTTGGTTGAGGCACCAATGAGCTACCTCATTTCAAAAATTAGTCAATTTTTTCAAAATTTCAATTTTGATGCAGTCATAAAATTTGCTAAAATGTTCCGAGACTCATCAAAATATGCAAAAATGCTTGCCTGGTGTTCATCTTGATTGCGCTTAAGCAAAAAAGTTCGTATCACGAAAAAACAAAAAATTATAGCAATTTGACTTATTGAAAGTTACTCAGAGCGCCCCCTTAAGGGTCGATTCATTTTCATACTTCAATAGGGCATACGGACAAACGGACATAGGGCACACGGACAAAGCACGTTTCGCCAGTTTTTTCAAGTCATACTCTTTAGGGCAAACGGACATTGGAACGTACAGACATACGGGCATACGGACAAAGGTGCGATTCATACTTTTGGGCCAACTTCATACAGTTCAACTTTTTGGCAGACGGCTGAACGGACGAAAGTATGAATCAAACGGCCATCCAGCCTGTTCATTTTGTCCGGATGTCCGTTTGTCCGTTTGCCCGTATGTCCCAATGTATAAATCGAGCTTATGTAACAAACAAGGCGGACAAGTAACGTGGACTATCATCAGCAAAGAAATGATCAAGACGTGCTATTAAAGACTGAGAATGACAAGAACAGGGCAAGACAGCACCGACAGTAAGGTCTAGTAGAGCAAATGCAGGCAAGCCTAATGGGTGCAAATTGGCCAGCAATTAGATTATTTGTCCAGTCACTGATTAGGGATTAGAGTGACAGTAGAAAAACGTCAACACCAGTAGCCTTGAAAAAATAGTGATTAATTAGTGCTTACAATTTGAAGTTATGCTTATTCTAATTTGTGCATTTACGCACTGTGTTTTGCACGTATTAAGTGATGGCCGATTAGCTTTTGTATCCTACAGTAAATACTCAGGGGCATGAACGTAACTGTCTTTTACATATGTTTAAAATTTGTTGAAAATACTAAAAAACAACAAAAATGCACGTTTTGTTTCAGGGATTTGACAGGTCCTTGTTTATTTTCCAATTTTTTTTATTTTGTTTTTCACAAGAAGAACATATATTCTACCGCTCTCAGACAAAACCCACTCACAAATACTTATTTGACACTGCAACTTCAAAATCCGAAGCGTTAGAACTTTTGTAATTAAATTACTATGTATGCTGTTGGAAATAGAGCAGTTAGAATTAGAATGCTGACAATTCAATAAACATTACCTATTCCTGTTATTACTACAAGTACAACTTGTTTTTATTAAATATCTACCAAAGCTTTATAAATCCGCCCCCCCTGTTAGAGTTTTTATGGAACAGCCTGAGTCACCCCGCAGTCGATGGAATGTTTACTTTAGTCTTTGTAAGCAGATTTATTTGTTGTAACAACAAGCTGAAGGGCCGTAGTTGTCTAATCCGGAGACAAAGCCAGCCCAGCCCCGAAAATAGACCCACTTGCCCCCCAGAACACGAGAGGGCAAAAAACTGGTTATGCCGGGCCGACTATAAAAGCACCCCCGAACGCTCAGGTCTCAGTCACTTCAGCTAACCGTCGTCGCTGCTCGCTTGTGTTCCAGTCCACTGCCATTCGGTCAGTCTGCACAGCTTTGCTCAATTCCAGAGCCTATTTCTGGCGGGGACAGCATGCTACTGTGAATGGCAAACGCAGCATCTTATCTGTAAAACGAGTCTGTGATAGAGCAGTGTCATAGTCGTGCTGAATTTTTCCAGAGTCGTGCGGTTTTTTCACCCAACTAACTGTACGATTGTTTTTCGATGTCGCGAACTTGTTGAGAAAATTTTTTAGTTGATTTTTCAAGACTTGAAAACAGTAGGTAGTTGTGACAAAGTTCACATTTAATAATTTTTCAATAAACAACCAAATTAGTTTAGCTTCAATTCAATCCCCCCCCTGTGTTTCAGCCGACCGTGTTTCTCTGCTTCACCATGCAGACTGTACTCTTGGTGCTCGCGCTCGCGGCCGTGGCTCATGGCCTGTCCTGGGATGCCCTAACTGAATGCGAGAGCAAAATCACTGAGCTTTGCAACAAGGAGTAAGTTATCACAAAAGGCAGCTAATTGCACTTATTGCTAATTGCATAAGCTAATTCCATGTCTATGATTCAGTTTGTTAAATGGGTACAGAATAACTATTCTCAAGGTTAACTTGTTGGTGCAATGAAAATGACCTAATTTTTGAGCCATTTTCGAGCTTTCTCTGTTTTGGTAAAATTCTAGTTAACTTGATTTGAGCTAGCATACGCAAATTAAACACCTGAAATAACGTTGGTAATGAATTGCATCCAATTTATAAGATTACCTAATACCTACTGCTGAAATGAACCTCAGGTAGGTGTCGCTTGTTTTGCACTGACTAAGTTTTCCTGATAAACAAGTGATAAAAACAAAACATAATACCGTAAGAGTGGCAGACAGAGTTTAACAGTCTCAGGTAGAAATGTAGCCTTAATCATCTCGCAACGGTAGCCTCACACGCTTACGCAGAACAGAGCTGAATAGAAAGGTAACTCAATTAATCTGAAAACGCTTGGCGCGCTAAGGTTTCAGTTTCGAAGGATTTTATAATAATTTTGAATGACTCAATGGCACTTTGTTTTCCGCGACAGGGAATACTTGAAAACAACTTCACTGGGTCGGGAAAGTAGTGCAGCATATACGTAACCTACTACATGCGACTGTTTCTTACCCCGTGTACAATAATATCTAGTAGTCTGATTTCGGATTTCTTAAAGTGGCGCTCAGGGGAACCGACTTTGGCGTTCAATTTTTTTCAGCGACATTTTTGACCGTAATGTCTTGAAGGAAAGTTGTTCAGAATGAAACCAGCTTTCATTTGATGTGCATATTGCGATAAAAAATTTTTTAATATTTTTTTGGACGATTTTGTAGCCGTAGCATAAAAATTATTGTTTTAATATAAAATGATTACTTGTATCACTGAAATACGCGGTTTCTTAGTTTTAAAATGATGTATTAAACATAAGAATACGTTAAAGCTTTGCTGAGTTATTTAGCCGTGAAAATTGCAAATAAAAAATGAAAAACCTAAAAAGCTGATAAATCTTCGAAAATGTCAAATTTTTGATTTAATTTCCTAAAAAATTGAGTATGGCTTTTGGTACCTTTTTCAACGGAACTATGCAGGCCTAGGAAAGGTCTAATTTTTCAAAAAGTGAGACGTGTGGGCAAACCTCACATTTTTGCGTAGCGAAGTCGACTACTTTTTTTTGATCTAGCTCCCGATCTGCTGCCGATTGGGATCGAGTTGAAATTTTGCGCAATGAAAGAAAGAATATAAATGCAGACGTCGAATTTTTTTGATTTTTAATTTTTGGCTCTCAGCACTTTTTGTAGCCGCTCAAACACAACTGATTTTTGAAAAATCGATTTTTTGAAAAATCAATAATTGAAATCGAAAATTGAAGACATTTGACGTCTAGATTTTTGAAAGATCTTTTTATCGATACCAAGATTGTCAAAATCGGTTGAAGTTTCGCTGAGCTAGGTCAAAAACAAAATTAATGTGAATAGGAAATTCGACATGGTCATAAAATTTGACACATTCACATTAAAGTGCTGAACTGTAATGTAAATACGTTTTTCCTGTTGCGCCACAGCGCAACAGGTACTTTATACTTGGTTTGTCTAGGATTTGCAGAATCTGTAAATTAACACACTTACTTGACAGCATGTTTACCTTTTGTGTTGTGTGCGTGTGTTTGCTCTTAGCTTTGCTGTAGTAATGTGTCGGTCATCAGACTGCTGATAACGCCATGTTATATGCACTGCACTACCTATATAATCTATTATATGCATATAATAACAGCGCATTAAATCCATCTCAAACTGATGAAATTGAAGCTTCAAAAAAAACGGAGAAGGAATCGAACCGTCAATTTTCAGATTAATAATCAGAAACTTTACTATCTGAGCCACCGCTTCGTGACCGTCACTATAAATAGCTGATATATTGAATTTATTGGGACCGTGCAGGGGAATCGTGGTTTTAGCAATCATCACTTGGCACACATTGTGACACGAGACTTCCTTTTCACAAGAATTTTATACGTTTTAAAAAATAATGGTTTACCAATGATTATCTCAGGAAATCAGGTTGACACATCAAAATAAATGTTATCTAACGCTACATAGTATTTATCAGTCATCAATAGTTACAGACAGTTAAGTAAAGAAAGTACAAGCCGGAATAGCTTAGTTGATTTGAGCGTTAGACTACAGATCTAAAGTTACCTGGTTCGATCCCGGGTTTCGGCTCTTTTTGAAAATTCAGGCTTTATTTTTTAACTTTTAATTGGCAGTTTTTTTGCACATTTTTTTGCCCAATAGTTGCTTTTTTAACTAGTACTAAAAACAAAGGTTGCTTTTTATGAGTTTTACTTTTTGTCATCTATGTAACGCTGATCTGTACTCATATAGCTTATGAACGCAGTGTTGTTTCGAAAATTAAACTGTCTGCGTTTTATTTTCTTTGGAATATAGATACAGCAACTGAGTTACGAAACTCTTTAATCAACAGACGCGGTTTTCTACTTTTAAATTAGAGCGTGTTTATCAATTTTTGTATGAGTGAATTTGGAAAGGCTAAGCAGTAAGTCTGTGCAAATGAATAACAGGATTTCATATAATTTCGTCCACATAAAATGGCCGCGTTTGATATTTTCTCTGGAATTGTGACACTCAGACCTCACCATGGACGACTGTCCCAAGACATAATATAACAAGCAGGCCCCAAAAGGGGCAAGGTTCCTTTGTTGAGTGCAAAATCCATATTTGTCACCCTTAACATTTCGCTTTTCGCCTTCAGTGTGCATTGCAATTCTAGAAAGCAATTAATACCTGCTACAGTTCAGCTGCTTAATTTAATATCAGTGCCTGCATAAAATACATACTCAAATACTGTAAAAACTCTAAAACAAATTATCGCGGAACCTGTAATAGTTGCCGAAACTACTTTTGATTCCAGCACTCATTTACGTTATTGACAAAAACTTTAGTTCAAAACAGAGTTTTCAGACCTAACAACTTTTTTGGAAAAAATACAACGGTGGGGGTCGAACCGTTGCAGTGATCGAATATTCTTGAAATAGCGCCTTTGACCACTCGGCTACTCTACTCCAGTTTTTATTGATGTTTAAGTTGCTGCTCTGGAAAGAAATATATATGACAAATATGAGAGCTCAATAAATATTCAAAATTATAATTATATTTTTTAAAATAATAAACCTATCTACATTAACTTTGCTTTAGCTAACCGAAGTACTAGAGTTTTAACCGAAGTTTGAAACTGGAAAACAGACAATAGTCCAGACAGTCACGTGAATTGCATTCTATTTTGTCTGAAAAAATGCAATGCGCAAAAAATTTTAAGTAACAAAATCCAATCAAAATTACATTTAAGACCTTTGAAAAAGTGTGGTTTACAAATGTTGCATTTAAAATTGTGAAAAACGCCGTATTCAAAACAAGTAGGCCCCAAAGGGGGCAAGGTTCCTTTGCTGAGTAAAAAAAAACTACCGCACTGTGGCCAATGTAAATCTTCAACTGCATACGTACATAGCAGTGTGCAGCAACGTATCCCTTGATTTTGTTGTTAACCAAATTTTCACAAAAAAACAGGCCAAAAACTGTAAGGTATCAGACGCGATAAATGCGCAACCAAACAATTCGACCTAAAAATACTCTCAAAAAAACCTTACTTGGAATCGAACCAGTGAACGGACTGATATAGATAATTTTAAACAGCGCTTTAGACCACTCGGTACGCTGATTCAAATGGAATACTGAGAATGTTCTTAAACGCTGAGAAAGCAAACATTTTGTTTTATTTCATCATTCAAATAAATTTAAATAAAATACATCATTAATCATTTAATATTAAATTTGGAACTACAGTTTTATTGTTTTCCAACTGTCAAATTGTCCAAAACACAGGAATCACTTACATAGCTAGACAGCCATGTGACTAGCGGCGATTGTGTGTTGAATTAAATATTTCTAAACTCATAAAACTTAAATTAAACTACATTTCAGAGCATAAATAATGTAATATTGACCATTCTTAACTGAAAATAGAAAAAATAGTGATGCGAAAAAAACGAGCAGACTCCAAGCTGATTTAACGAATCATATACGCTGAAACATAGTGGATTTTTAACACTCGAGAGGGTAAAACAATAGTCTCTCAGAAGGAAAAAAAAGAGAGTAGGAACTGATTTATGTAACATATGCATAACAGCATGAGTGTACTTCACTGGAGAGGTTCAAAACAATAGTTCCTTCTCTAGAAGGAACAAAAAGTGTCATGCTCTTCTTAATATCAAGAGTACATAATAGCGTCTCACTCTATATAGAAGAAGAGTGAGACACTCTCCAGCCTGCCTGTGTTCTAGCACAGGCACATGCGCTGGTCGTTTTCAGGCTACATGTTGACATTCTATGCAACATGTGACTGGCCAATCAGAAGCGAGCTTCTATTCTCTGATTGGCAGAAGCCTGTGCACGTGCTCCAATCATAAAACGGGATAGGAATAAAGGTTAATAACTAATTATTTATTCATAGTCTGGTTGTAAAAACATTAAAAAAGGTTTGCAAATACCTTTGGGGATATTTTGTCAAACTTTCAGCGAAATTGATTGAGAAACGTTGAGGAAATTCAGAAAAGTTTATATCTCAAAAGTTTCTCAATCAATTTCGCTGAAAGTTTGCCAAAATATCCCTAGAGGTATTTGCAAACCTTTTTTAATGTTTTTGCAAGCAGACTGTGAATAAATAATGAGTTATTAAGCTATTATCCCTATCTTAATGCTTAGCAACGCATCAGCGATTATATACTAAAGTGTGTTACGCAGGGAATCTACGCGCTGATTGGCCAGTCACTTGTTGCATAGAATGTCAACATGTAGCCTGAAAACGACCAGCGCATGTGCCTGTGCTAGAACACAGGCAGGCTGGAGAGTGTCTCACTCTTCTTCTATATAGAGTGAGACGCTATTATGTACTTTTGATATCAAGAAGAGCATGACACTTTTTGTTCCTTCTAGAGAAGGAACTATTGTTATGTACTATGTACTAACTATGTACTCTTGTTAATATTTACGTACTTTTTGTTTGCGATAAGTTTTTAATGCGCAACAGGCCTAATGTTGTCAAACGTTAACCCTTCTAACTTCTCACTCACTGAACTACTTTTGCAGTAAACTTTTACTTGTTTCGAAGTCTCTTTGATGTACAATTAAAGTGGTATTGCTACTTATTGCAAGATCTTAGCGCCGAACATGAGTTTTGTTGCTGAGCGCTACCTTAAGAGGTTCCAGGAAAACTGAGCGGCCAAGTGAGCCAAATTTTTTCTTAAAAAAGTTCGTTAGTCCAATAATCCAAATTTGTCCACAAAAATTAGACGAAAGGATTCAGTCAATCCTTGGCAATATGGTTGACCAATGTCCTTGTCCCTTTCTCTATCTTTATCAGAACAAGCATGAGCCAGGCTTAACTCTGACATCATGCGTGTCCTGAAGTACACAGGGACAGGGATAAAGAAAAACTTTGGCCAGCTGCCGTGAAGAATCGGCAAGACCGGTTTGGCAAGTTTGGTATATCCCATAATTTGTTTAGGCAAAAATAGCCGCATTTGCATTAACAGTTTTCTTGGAATCGCTTAAAGAACAGGGACAAAAGCAAATATTAACTAAAGTGTGTCCATTTGTCTTGCAAGCACATTTTGAGTAACTGCAATAAAATCAGTAGTGCAGAATCTAGAGTAGTGGATTACAGGAAATATTTCTCTTCCGGACGAAAGCTGCTACGTGAATGTTTCAGACACCCCGAGACTCCGGAATATTTGAAAGCGTGCTACATGAACGCAACCATCGAGAAGGCATTCGAAGAAACCACCGATGACTACCACAAGTGCTTGGATGACGCTTTGGGCACCAAGGGACAGTAAGTGCTCAAGACTGAACGGACATACGGCTGTCAGTATGAATCCATCCCACACATCACGTTTGGCAATCTTAAGGGTTGAAATATTTGCGAACCGGTACCTAAGTTAACCACGTATAACGCTGCTACTGCAGTCATCATGCAGAGGGTAGATGAAAGGGAGTAAGTATAATCATTTTCTTAATAGAATAAAACACTAAAAATCTTATACCCCAGGGTTTTCACCAAAAAAGAAGATTCACTTCTAAAAAAATTTAACCTGTGACACCGACATAACTTTGAACTCGTTGAGGGAACACAACAGCTTGCATCAGGGCAGACATACACGACCGTAGGGCTGTTTAACTAAAATTATATTAGAGTAGTTGGACTTGACGCTCTTATAATCATTTAAGGGGTAATGTCGTTTTCGTGGTTTTGACATTTCAGTGTAATTTTTGCGCCCACAGAACTCAAGCTAAAAACGGACTACGGCTTCGAAACTTTAACCACATTATCTTTAGGAAAATATTCCCACCTGTTTTTTTCCTTTTCTAAAAATAGTTTGTAGAGTCGGTGTTATGGGCTTTTGAAAATTTTAGAGAAAAGTCAAATTACGTGATTTTTGCACAAAAATGTCATTTTCTCAACGTAGAAACGACTTATCAACTATATCAAAAAAAACCGGGTGGGGATATTATGTCAGTGCATAACTGCAAAAAGTTTAGTAGTTGTTGGCTGATCTTGAGTTTCATAACTGTGGCGCAAAAATTAGTCAAAAAAACCGCTGATGGGTGTATTCAAATGATTGCAGGAGTAAAATTGCAAAAGATGATCTGCTTTTAAATATAGGTTTTTTAAAGCTAGGTGTAAAAAAAATGTAAAAAAGACCGCTCTAGTTTTCGTTGAGGTTAAGTGCAGTTATGGTAGTTTAAAAAAACACCTAAAAACGCAATTACCCCCTTAAATCTGCCAGCAGATATTATCCCTAATTATGTACCTACTGAACAGATCTAAATGATATCGCTATAACCGTCAGTACCACGCATCGCTCTAGGATTCATTTCAATTCTACAGAGATTCTAATTTTCCGAGCGATTATGAAACTGAATCGTTTCCAGAAGATTCGTTAAGTGCAGTTAATTATTTCTTTTGATCGGCGAGGGTTTTTCGGGCAGGGCAAAATCGGGTTAAAGTTAATTGGTATGATGTTAATTTAATGAAGACATGTGAGCAGTTAACCAGTTTGAACCAGAAACATCTATGGAAATCGTAACGCGCCAATTATACCTGTTTCAATTCGATTAATCAATTGATTTAAGTACATGTATGTTAATAGTTAATACCAAGGCTACATTTTCAACAGTGATTACAGTACCGACCGACCAAAATTATTTGCTAAACAGACTCCGGAGCGAAAGCTGAGTCGAAGTCACGTGATTCCAGAGTCAAAGTATATGCAGATTATGTGCGTGCGTTGTGTGCTCCGCTTCTGATAACCAAATCAGACCACTATTGCACTTTCTGAACAGACATTGCTATTTTAATTAATCTGGCATGTGATTTTGCTGCGTCTCAGTTGTTCAAATGATTCAAACCGTCAAACTCAAGTCCATAACATAACGACGTATCAAAGTTCGTTGAATTGAATGCACCTCGAATTGAATTGTGCCGTTTAAACGCGTTTTGCTCATAACCTACCCTGACTATTCAGTATATCAACACAAGAAAGAAGCAAATTTGAACAAGGGTGTTTGACCGCTTTAATGGACAAAAAAACAAAATAGTCTAGTCTGACAAAAAATACATAGGTAGGTAGATGCGCCACTTACTTATTTTAGTGGCATGACTTTTGCGACTACTTGCTGTACTCTTGATAGTCAAAATCTATTCTTTTCGTAACGAAATCACAGGTTTCGTTTTCTCAAGTGGTGTACCTATTTTTTGTCAGACTTTAGTTAACTTTGATAATATTGTGTGCTTCAGATGCGTGCGACTGGCGAAACGAGTGGACCCTAAGACTCTGCCCAACACCTACATGCTGTGCCAGATGAGGAACAAGGAAAAGTGCGACGAGGAGTAAGTCCCCCCCAAAGTAACAAGAACTCCGGGCTCCGAATAAAACCTAAGGGGCAGTCGAAGCTGGTGGTTTAGCAGAATCCGATTTCAAGTTTGACACACACGACTGTGGTCTGTTCAACAGACCACAGTCGTGTGTGTCAAACTTGAAATCCAAACTTGAAATTCCAAACTTGAAATCATCTCTAGTCTGTTGGGTATCGACTATCGCCGAATTTCCAAGGCCGCTTAGCTTGTTTAGCTCTGTAGTATTTCCTCGAACGAAGCCTATCACTTAAATAAAACCCCCTTATGTGAAACAAACAAGTGCCCTGGGGCTTTATTCAAGTTGTGTAAAAAACAATGGATGTGTTAGCAAACACCTGCACTTTTTCACAAATACGCCTATCTACATAGGTTGCAAAACTTCTGGTTTTACACTGAACAGTGGACAGTAGACAGTTATAGCGACAGTAAATTCCATCCCATACAAACCCCAGCTCACTACCATGAACGATTTATCAAGCATTACAAAATTCCTTATTTTTCTTCCAATTAATGAATAAGCTTCATAACTTCTTTCAGAAAGTACGCCATTAAAAACAGCCATCTATAAAAGTGCGTATACCGTCTACACTAATGAAACGTCAAAAGTAGTCACATTTTTGTAGCGCTTACATGAATATGGAAAACATTGTTATTTGTGACAAGCTTGCATAAATTACAGCTTTGGCGCCAGAAATTAGGGTCGACTTGGCCAACTTTCGACGTAACCCTTAGTTGGGAGGTAATAACTCTGCAAGTAATCATCACAACTAACTAGACAAACAAATGTAACAGTCGAAGTGACGCGGAGAAGCTAGCACCTAATCAGTTGATATACAAATTATACAAATCATAAGGTAGACCGTAATCATACTTTTAATAATTCGTTCAATTCAGGCTGCATCATTTGCTTAATATTCTATAATTTATTTTTTATTGATTGATTTATTGAAATAGGAAGAAACCACAAACAGGTACATATCTCCCAAAATGTATGAAACATAAGGGATTTCAGAGTGATGCAGCCAAAAGTGTGTATGGGAAAGGAAATATGAGGGATGCAACATGCTTAGGCTGGGTTTGGTTGCAGGTGCACAGTGTTGACGGAGAAGAAGCAGATCGCCAGCTTCGTCAAGTGTCTCAGCGAAGCACGCAAAGTGCCATTCACCCTGTTCAAGGAATGCTTCGCAGAGTAAGCCAGTGCATACTGCTGAGTGTTGGCTGACATTACAAGTTTAATGAAGGTTTGTTTGATATTGGTCAAGACATAGTAGTACGGACTACAGTACTCTCCCCCAACAACTGTCGCGGACATGTGTTATCAATACGTTATGCAGCCAAATACATAGCTACATATGTAACCTACGCGCATGAGTAGTAACATTAGCGTTCATAGTCAGGTTCGTTTACGGCCACTTGCATTAACCTTATTCTCGAGCTATTCTTATTCTCTTGCTATTCTCGAGTGCTGTTCACGAACTTACAATATTAAAAAATACTATTGAATGTATTGTGATTACTTAATTATCAAGGAAACACGTCTTTAGGGTTGAATGAGATCAGCTCTATTCTCGAGTTATTCTAATCTAGGGGTGCAAGCTACCGTTATTTTAATAGTGCTCTGGAATTTTAATATATATTAAAATTCATATGAATAGGAGAGCCCAAAAAATTTTAATATTAATATTAATATTAATAGAAGCGCGATTTTATTTTAATTTTAATATTAATATAAATAGCCAGTCAAATTTCTTTAAATATTAATATAAATAGTGCTTCTGATTTTATTTTTAATATTAATATAAATAGAAGCATAAAATCTTTTTAATATTAATTTTAATATTAATATAAATATGAATTGAATTTTCACGCTAAGGCTCAATAAAACATAGAAAACACACAATTTTTAGGGATTATACAAGGAAGATTGCACCTCATTGACCAAATGGCAGCCTAAACGACTGCCTATTCAAGCACTATTAAAAATGCTATTAAAAATACAGCAAATTTCAATATTAATAGTGCCCATAAATTTTAATATTAATATTAATATAAATAGTGTACCTAATTTATTTTTAATTTTAATATTAATATAAATAGCCAACCTAATTTATTTTTAATTAAATATTAATATAAATAGAGCGGCTCATTTATTTTTAATATTAATATTAATAAAATAATTAATATTAAAAGTATTTTTAATAACGATTTTTAATATTAATATTAATTATTAAAATAACGGTAGTGCAAGCCAGTGTAGGGGGCTGAAAAGGGGTGGGCTACCAGCCAAAAATAGGGGGCTAAACGTTAAGTTCGTTCAGTCCAGACTAGATCCGCCACCCTCTAACCCTTGTGTTGTTCAGGAACGTGCTGTCCCGGATCAAGGAATAGATCACGTGACCCTCCAGACGTTGCCACGCAATCTGATTGGCCAGACCACGAATCTAGACGGAGCAGAGATGCACAGCCACGACACACCTCTCAACTGTTTCTGCTTAACCCCCTTTCCTGCCCTAGATTATGCGGACTAACGCTGATCTAGTTCAGGAAAGGGTTTTGTTATGATCTGTAAACTGTTTCTGTTCTGTTTTTCATAAAATAAAATACATCATGCAATTTCTCTTGCCATCATGTTTCGGGGTACTTGCAGCCAACACCTAATGGGGCCTTTTTCATAAATCATATTAACAGGATTAGATTACATTTAGTAATCCAGCAAAAGATTAACGAAAGTTAGTAAAACTTTGCAGAACAAATAATCTAACTAATCTACGCCGGTTCATATCAATTAATGAAAAGGCCCTTAGAAAGCTGAACGGCGGCAATTGATTCCGCCTGGGTCCTGCAGACTTTAGTTGAAAAATTAAGAAAGATATGTAAGAATTAACTAAATTAGTCAGTTAAAAATTGCGCTTACAGACAAACGCATAAACTGAAGGAGCAGTAAGAAACAGACAGTAAGAGCACTGACAACAATTTATCGAGCCAATTCCATTACCGGATTAAACGGACTGGACTTATGTTAGTCCGAGGTTTCGGAATGGCAAATCGGGTTAAACGGACTAAACGAGTTAAAATAAGTCAGCGGTTTAATTTTAGTCTGACCCCATTCCAAAACTACCACTGGACTAAACGGATTCAACATGTACGCTTGACATTAGCGTGTATAGTTAAGTAGTCCGTTTAGTCCGATTAAATGGCAGCGCGCTAAAAGTTAAGTCCGTTCAATAAGGAGGTTTTGGAATTTAGAATGGCATTTTCAGCATAATTTTTAAACCGTTTAGTGCGATTATACTTAACCCTTCTGGTAAAGAAATAGGCTCTAACTATAATGTAGGACAACGTTATGTACTACAACAACAATGTATACAATAAAGGACAACGAAAATTCAGCAACTGCCTAGTGAATCCTCGACCTCTTTGAAGCAGGAAGGAAATTAATTGCCTTAGAGTGTGGAGTGGAGCGCGGTTCATAATTGTCCTTGTCCCTGTCGTTTTGTCCCTATTCGGAAAACCGACTACCTGCACCTAATGCGGTTACTTTTTTGAGCTAACCAACCCAAGCAATTAGGTCAATTTATGCCAGCAGGTGACCTTTGTCCTTGAGCTTAAGGACACGAATGAACCAAAATGAATGAAAGAAGACTGAACGACAAAAATAAGTGTTTCGCTTTCAATAGGAACAGACAGTCAACACCTCAGGTAGCAACCTCTTGGAAGAGCCAGCGCTAAAACCTCAACACATTTCCTATAGTTAAAAAACAAGTTCCTAGTGTCGACATGAAACTTTTTGCAGTGTCAATAAACACTGAACCTAAACACCTGTGTATTTAGCACTCAAATAATACCCGCATTTAGTTGTTTTTGAAAAAATAAAATACCATACATATGAACATGAAGTTACAAAAAAATTAAGATTTGGACTTTTTTTACCGTTTTAGCTCAGACAACTTGCCTCACGAGAAGTTTTTTTAGCCAGAAACATTAATATAATCGCTGGCCTACTAAAGGTTACCTACCTTATGTAAATAATATCCAATGTAATTTTATAGCGGTACAATTCTAAACATGGCTTTCCGGAGACAGCTTACAAGGAGCTTAATGACATGAATAATTAACTAATAATTAATTAAAATCGTTATAACTAACTATTTCAAAAACCTGTCAGTAAAGCAGACTCTAACGGAACTTTTTAATGCAGCCATCAGGAAGCTTAACTTTTGCAATGCTGAAGATGAACACTCGTAGGTACAATTTACCATGAACGTGTTCATAGTTCATACTTGTACTTACATTAATTGTAACAGGTCTCTGTTTTACGTAAGTTTCAGCTGAGCTAAAACCATGGATTAAGAAAATCTACGAAATTCGTAACGAATCAGGCTATATTTCGTAATGAAATTATGTGCAAATCATAAAAACACGTGCGTAAAACCATGGTTTAGTAAATCCACCATATTGTGAAATCCACCCTATCTGTCACTCAAGTTGGTAGTTCCAGAATCGCAGTATTTTTCAAAATGAGATTATCTTCAACGTTTCAGAGCAATCAGTAAAGTAAAACGTAAAAGTCAGACTCAAATGGCTACAATTTTTCGAAAAAGGACTCAAAATTGACTGCTATCATGCTTTGATCATTGATAAAATGCAAAGTTACGACTACCTAGGTACACCATTGGCTTACAGTTTAGTAGGGCCAACGTGGTAGCTAGTCTTAACATTGGACTTTCAGACCCAATAAAAAATCCTCTGGATGTTTTGTGGTGTTGTTGGAAAATAGTCTCTTTACTCATAGTGTTACAGATCTGTCTGAAAATTTGGCCACTGCGATTATAGAACTACCACCTTAAGTCAATTAGTCCGGCTAAAGCCCAGTTCATACTCGTCCTTGTTCTTGTCCCTATCATTTTGTCCTTAAGCGATTCCAAGAAAACTGCCCGGAAAAATAAGCCAACTTTTTGCCTGAATAAAGTTGGGGTCGCTGGCACATCGTATGCAAAAAATAAGCCGGAACGCCTGTGACATTTATTCACAGCAGCGGACCTTTGTCCTTGCTTGTCCCTGTCCCTGTGTCCTTAAGAACAAATATGAACCGGGCTTAAGACTATTAACCTCGGTACGTTTTTCGGTTAATCGATACTCGGGACCCATGTTTACCTAGGCCGAGGGCCTGTTGCTCAACTTAACAAGTCTTACAATTGTATCAATTATAAATGCAAAATCAGGTGATTCGTAACGAATTCATCATATAATTCATTACGAAGCACCTGATTTCGCAATTACAGTTATTACAATTGAGAAACAGGCCCGAGGGGTATCTCCCCACAAGCGACTACGTTCCGGATGCTTTTCACGTTACTCTGGAGGCCTTTCCCCAACCCCACACGCATGGATTGTTATGTCGCCACGAGCACATTTGTGAACCGACTCTCTTGCTTAAGGAATTTACGAAGTATAACGTAAAATTCCTAAACAATTTCTAAAATCTCATGGATTAAACTGATTAGATTAAAATTTGTTTGCTTAATAACAAATCTCATACAAAACAAATTGCATATAAATTCATAGTCGACGTCTCGAGCTATTGATAAACCCGAATCCGTTTAATCTATATTAGAAATTGACCTGTTGTGATACCGAGTGACTGATGGAAATCAAATAGCCAACCTTCACCTTAGGAGCCTAACTAACACCTTATGCACTTCGGCTACGGGACCACAGTAAAGTCTGATCAAAAATGTTGGACCCTGAGACAAAAAGAAACACGCGATTTCATAACGAAAAGAATCAAGCAAGACTTGCCAGCATCAACACTACTGAGAGAAAGAGCAGTCACAAAAATCACACCACCTGTTTTACCTGAGAGTTCAGCAATTTCTGGTCAGACTTTAAGGCCTATTCACACGAGGGCGCATTTTGCTCCATGGAGCATGAGCGGGCGCATTCTATAGTCACATTGCCTGCTGCATTATTTCACACAATGCAGTAAGTAGGTAAGTGTGCGTGTGCGCCGGTTCATGCTCTCTCGTGTGAATAGGCCTTTAGATTGCGGATAAGTGAAGTAGAACACAGAGTTGGTTAGACAAATTCATTGAGTCGATGACAAGCATAACAGTACGACAAACAACTTGGATTGTATGGCAAGGAAGGTTAAACATGGAAATATGGCACCCACTAAATTAGTTAGCAATCGAAACACCCCCGAAATTTTCGAAGCAAAAACCGAAACACCCCCGAAATTTTCGAAGCAAAAACAATCGCCAAACAAGAATTTCTTTCCACTTTTCACTTTCAATTATTAAACTGATGTGGTGATCAAAATTGAAATTTCTGTGTACTCAAGTATCAGTATGTATGCAACAAATATATAAAATATAGCACCAGAAAAACGTAATAAAATTGATTGTACGTAAAAAGTCAAAATTGAGTATAAAACATTAAAACAATAAAATGTCAAAATTGAGTATAAAAACATGAAAAACGATAAAATAAGGCACATACGCAACAAAATAAGTCAATATTCGTAACAAATGTATACTATTACTACAAACTAATATAAAGCTACAGAAATGGCCGCTCGGAGAATCATGAATAGGATATTACTATTAGCAAGAGTACAT
>JASANF010002557.1:0-19495 GCA_030248245.1 Trissonchulus sp. WLG1_4 | reverse complement strand
AAGGTAGAAAAAACCCAGTAAAAATCCCGGAAAAAACCTAAGTAAAAAACCCAGAAAAAATCCAAGAAAATACCCAGAAATAACCCAGAAAAATCCCCCAGAAAACCTAGAATATACCCAGAAAATACCCAGAAAAAACCCAGAAAATACCCAGAAAAAAGCCAGAAAAATCCCAGAAAACCGCAGAAAATACCCAGGCAACATCCAGAAAAAACCCAGAAAATTCCCAGAAAAAACCCAGAAAGTGAGACTGGAAGGTAGAAAAAACCCAGAAAAATCCCGGAAAAAACCCAGAAAATTCCCAGAAATCAATAGAAAAACCCCAGAAAAAACCCAGAAAAAACCCAGAAATTCGACAAATGGAGTTAGAAAAAACCCATAAAAAAGCAAGAAAAAACCCAGAAAAAACCCAGAAAATTTTTTCTGGTTTTTTTCTGGGTTTTTTCTGGAAAAAGTTTTCCTGTGACCTTAAAGGCCGATTCACACGGTGCGTTTTTGATGCTGCGATTTTGACGCAAAACGCAAGCCGCAGGGTGTCGCACACAACACGCAGCGTCTGAACAAACGTTGCGTCTCGCAAACTATTTTGCTGCGTCTTCACTGTTTTAAAAATATGACAAACAGTTTAGCGAATATTGTTGAAACCAACACGTCCGCAGCATCAAAACGCACTGAAATCGCAAGCCGAATCGCAGACTGGCGTTTAAAACGATGTGGAAATATCAAGACGCATGCATTCCGCACTGAAAATGCTGCGTCTGTTCAGACAGTGCGTTTTGCCGCAGCGGCGAAAACGCTGCGGCAAAATCGCAGTAAAATCGCAGCGTGTGAATCGGCCTTAAAGGCAAAACGCAGCTTGCCGCATGCAAAACGCAATGTCTGAACAGACGCAGCGTTTTTAGTGCGGAAAGCCTGCGTCTTGATTTTACCGCAGCATTTTAAACGCCAGACTGCTATTCGACCTGCGATTTTATTGAGTTTTGTTGCTGCGGAGCTATTGGTTTTAATAATTTTCGTGGAGCAATTTTTGAGTGTTCTGGCACATTTCTTTCAGCATCAAGGCCAAGAACTTGTCCCGGTGGGTCAAATCTGAGGGGGGCTTGTCCTGGAATCTCACATCTGGGGGGGGGGGCTTGCCCCCCCCCAGACCCCCATATTTACATCTGTGGCTATGACCCCTTGAATGTTGCATTTTCAGTTTTTTAAAGCAAAGGTAGGACAAAGTTTGAAACAAAAAATTGCTTAATATGTTTTTGGATAGTTTTGAGTGCGTTCTAATGTTTTAAGGGATCATAATTAGCGGGTAGGATTTTCTAGGCTAAGCTGGCAGGATTAAAAAGTTCGATTTTTTGGTACGTATATAAGCCTGACCCTAAGCCTTAAGGCCGATTCACACGGTGCGTTTTTGCCGCTGCGATTTTGACGAAACGAATATGAATGCGCCCTCCACATGAAAAATGCAGCGTCTGAACAAACGTTGCGTCTCGCAAACTATTTTGCTGCGTCTTTACTGCTTTAAAAATATGACAAACAGATTTGCGCGAGGCATTGTTAAACCAGCATGTCCGCAGCATCAAAACGCACTAATAACGCAGGCCGAATTGCAGTCTGGCGTTTAAAACGCTGCGGAAAAATCAAGACGCATGCATTCCGCACTGAAATTGCTGCGTCTGTTCAGACAGTGCGTTTTGCCGCGGCGGAAAACGCTGCGGCAAAATCGCAGTAAAATCGCAGCGTGTGAATCGGCCTTTAAGGCCGATTCACACGTGGGTTTTGCCGCTGCGATTTTTACGCAAAACGCAGGCCGCAGGGTGTCGCAAGGAAACGGGGGGGGGGGGGGGGGGGGGGGGAGGGGGGGCACAGGAAAACTTTTTCCAGAAAAAAGAGAGAACCCAGAAAAAACAGAAAAAATTTTCTGGGTTTTTTCTGGGTTTTTTCTTGCTTTTTTCTGGGTTTTTTCTAACTCCATTTGTCGAATTTCTGGGTTTTTTCTGGGTTTTTTCTGGGGTTTTTCTATTGATTTCTGGGAATTTTCTGGGTTTTTTCCGGGATTTTTCTGGGTTTTTTCTACCTTCCAGTCTCACTTTCTGGGTTTTTTCTGGGAATTTTCTGGGTTTTTTCTGGATGTTGCCTGGGTATTTTCTGCGGTTTTATGGGTTTTTTGGGGGTTTTTTGTGGGTTTTTTATGGGTTTTTTCTGGGTATTTTCTGGGTATATTCTAGGTTTTCTGGGATTTTTCTGGGTTATTTCTGGGTATTTTCTGGATTTTTTCTGGGTTTTTTCTAGGTTTTTTCCGGGATTTTTCTGGGTTTTTTCTACCTTCCAGTCTCACTTTCTGGGTTTTTTCTGGGTATATTCTAGGTTTTTCTGGGATTTTTCTGGGATTTTTCTGGGTTATTTCCGGTATTTTCTGGATTTTTTCTGGGTTTTTTCTGGGTTTTTTCTGGGTTTTTTCTGATTTTTTTGGGGTTTTTCTGGGTATTTTCCGTGTTTTTTCTGGTTTTTTTCTGGGATTTTTCTGGGTTTTTTCCGGGATTTTTCTGGGTTTTTTCTGGGATTTTTCTGGGTTTTTTCTGGGTTTTTTCTGGGTATTTTCTGGGTATTTTCTGGGTTTTTTCTGGGTTTTTTCTGGGATTTTTCTGGGTTTTTTCTGGTTTTTTTCTGGGATTTTTCTGGGTTTTTTCTGGGTATTTTTTGGATTTTTTCTGGGTTTTTTTTAGGTTTTTTCCGGGATTTTTCTGGGTTTTTTCTACCTTCCAGTCTCACTTTCTGGGTTTTTTCTGGGTATTTTCTGGGTTTTTCTGGGTTTTTTCTGGGATTTTTCTGGTTTTTTTCTGGGTATTTTCTGGGTTTTTTCTGGGTATATATTTTCTGGGTATTTTCTGGGTATTTTCTGGGTTTTTTCTGGGATTTTTGTGGGTTTTTTCTGGGTTTTTTCTGGGTATTTTCTGGATTTTTTCTGGGTATTTTCTGGGTATTTTCTGGGTTTTTTCTAGGATTTTTCTGGGTTTTTTCTACCTTCCAGTCTCACTTTCTGGGTTTTTTCTGGATGTAGCCTGGGTATTTTCTGGGGTTTTCTGGGATTTATCTGGCTTTTTTCTGGGTATTTTCTGGGATTTTTCTGGGTATTTTCTGGCTTTTTTCTGGGTATTTTCTGGGTTTTTTCTAGATTTTTTTGGGTATATATTTTCTGGGTTTTTTCTAGGTTTTTTATAGTTTTTTGGATATTATATAGATATATATATTTATATATATATATATATATATACCCTTCCTCTATTTATGACCGCAGTGGCAGGTCCCTCCTTCTTTCGTACGGAGGGGGGGGGGGCATGACCGAAATTAGACGGGGTAAAAAAAAGCCATGTGAGGGGAAAAATCCACTTTTGGAAAATGGTCTGGTGATGCCGACAAACCTAGTAGCTACTCCAAAAGACTCATGGTAGTGCAAAAAGACGTTTATTATTCACACAAATGCGCATACTGACACTTTCTCGATCCAGTTCTGGAAACGGGCCTAATAGTCGGACTCTGCCATTTTGAGGTCTTTTTGGACCGGTAAGTAGTACACAACCAGTCATACCCACTTACAGTATATTGGTGCGGGAAAAAACCCAAATTTCAACTTTTCGGGTCGTCCTGTGCTCCACATATATAAATCGGATCCATTAATGCTCGCGGCTGTTATAACGGCCATCTTTCGCGTAACTGTTGCACTAATAAAATGGATTCTAACTACTCACGTTTCTGAGTAATAAGTCTCGAAACCTCCGGGAAAATAAACCCTATACCCTAGTGAAAAATAAAACCCTATACCCTAATAAAAAAACCCTAATGCGGGGAAAAAACCCTATTTTTTTTTTTTCTCTTTCTCTCTTTTTCTTTTCTTTTTTTTTTTTTCTTTTTTTTTTTTTTTTTTTTTTTTTTTTTTTTCTTTTTCTTTTTTTTATTTGTATTTTTTTTATTATCTTTTGTTTTCTTTTTATGACATGGACTCTTGACATTCTGTTTTAGATCTCTTTTCTTTTTTTTTTTTTTCGCTTTTTATCTTCTTATGTGCGGTCTTGGGATTGCTCTGTTAGTTGTTGGTGAGCGCTCCTCTCTTTTGCTGTGCTTTTTTTTTTTCTTCTTTGTCCTTGCCGTTGCTTTTCAGAGTTCTTTCCTCTTCTGGCTCTGTGTTCTGCGCTTGTGCGGGCTTGCGATTTGTTTGGTGACAATTTTTTGCTAAGCTCGCCCATTGTTGCTACAAAAGTTGATTCATCTGGGGCTAAAAACATGCGTAGACTTCATTGAAACCGTTTTTTCGGCGCACGAAAAATGTCGTTTTTTGTCGTTTTGGACCGCCTGGGAGTGCTCGAGGATTGTTTGTGTTTTTTCTGGAGATATATATATACGAAAAAAAATGCATATTTGGGAACAGAAGTCATTTCTGCCAAAAAGGGTCAATTTTTGAAGAGTCATTGTTAGTCACATGGGTGTCGGAGAAACGGTTTTTTTAGTCCATACTGCAGAGTGCAGCCTAAGAGTTGTAGGAAACGATGAAATTGTATTTCTCACTAATTGTATATATATACTCACTGCTAATAGAACAACCAAAGGGGTATCAGAAATCTGTTTTCGCATTGGGTTTTTTTCGCAAGGGTTTTTTTTCGGAGGTTTCGATATTATTATGAGGAGTAGCTAGATTTTGTGATAGGTGGTTGGCGGTTTTGTGAGCGGCTGCGGTAGGGGTTTCGCCCTATATATATTTGATTTCGCTTTTGGTTGTGTTGTTTTTGTTTTTTGGAGAAAAGGGGTAGGGAGGAAAAGTGATAGGGGTTTTGGTTCGTTTTGCTTGTTGTTTTTTTTACTGTTTTTTCCCCGCATTAGGGTTTTTTTATTAGGGTATAGGGTTTTATTTTTCACTAGGGTATAGGGTTTATTTTCCCGGAGGTTTCGAGACTTATTACTCAGAAACGTGAGTAGTTAGAATCCATTTTATTAGTGCAACAGTTACGCGAAAGATGGCCGTTATAACAGCCGCGAGCATTAATGGATCCGATTTATATATGTGGAGCACAGGACGACCCGAAAAGTTGAAATTTGGGTTTTTTCCCGCACCAATATACTGTAAGTGGGTATGACTGGTTGTGTACTACTTACCGGTCCAAAAAGACCTCAAAATGGCAGAGTCCGACTATTAGGCCCGTTTCCAGAACTGGATCGAGAAAGTGTCAGTATGCGCATTTGTGTGAATAATAAACGTCTTTTTGCACTACCATGAGTCTTTTGGAGTAGCTACTAGGTTTGTCGGCATCACCAGACCATTTTCCAAAAGTGGATTTTTCCCCTCACATGGCTTTTTTTTACCCCGTCTAATTTCGGTCATGCCCCCCCCTCCGTACGAAAGAAGGAGGGACCTGCCACTGCGGTCATAAATAGAGGAAGGGTATATATATATATATATATATATATATATAATAAATATAAAACTATAAAAAACCTAGAAAAAACCCAGAAAATATATACCCAAAAAAATCTAGAAAAAACCCAGAAAATACCCAGAAAAAAGCCAGAAAATACCCAGAAAAATCCCAGAAAATACCCAGAAAAAAGCCAGATAAATCCCAGAAAACCCCAGAAAATACCCAGGCTACATCCAGAAAAAACCCAGAAAGTGAGACTGGAAGGTAGAAAAAACCCAGAAAAATCCTAGAAAAAACCCAGAAAATACCCAGAAAATACCCAGAAAAAATCCAGAAAATACCCAAACCCAGAAAAAAACCAGAAAAAACCCACAAAAATCCCAGAAAAAACCCAGAAAATAGCCAGAAGAATACCCAGAAAATATCCCAGAAAAAACCCAGAAAATAATACCCAGAAAAACACCCAGAAAATACCCGGAAAAAACCTAAAAAAAACCCAGAAAAACTCTAGAAAAAACCCAGAAAAACCCCAGAAAAAACCTAGAAAAAACCCAGAAAAAACCCAGAAAAAACCCAGAAAAAACCCAGAAAAAACCCAGAAAAAACCTAGAAAAAAACCCAGAAAAAACCCAGAAAAAACCCAGAAAAAACCTAGAAAAAACCCAGAAAAAACCCAGAAAATCCTGGAAAAAACCCAGAAAATACCCAGAAAAAACCCAGAAAAAACCCAGAAAAAACCCAGAAAATACCCAGAAAATAACCAGAAAAAATCTCGATAATCAGAAAAAACCCAGAAAAAACCCAGAAAATACCCGGAAAAAACCTAGAAAAAACCCAGAAAATTTCCAGAAAAACCCAAGAAAAAACCCAGAAAATTATTTTTCTGGGTTTTTTCTAAATTAGAAAAAACCCGGAAAAAACCCAGAAAAAACCCAGAAACCATTTTGGTTTCTGGGTTTTTTCTGGGATTTTTCTGGGTTTTTTCTGGGAAAAGTTTTCCTGTGAGACCCCCGCGATCATTCTACTTTCTTGGCCAAGTGTGGCTTGAAATTAAGTTTTCAATGCAAATTTTATTTCAAAATTTTAAAAAAGCGCTAGCTTCTGGAGGTTGCCGCCCCCAGACCCCCGCGATCATTCTACTTTATTGGCCAAGTGCGGCTTGTAATTAAGTTTTCAATGCGAATTTTATGTTTTCAATACAAATTATATTTCAAATTTTTAAAAACAGGGCCCAGACCCCCGCGATCATTCTACTTTCTTGGCTACGTGCGGCTTGAAATTAAGTTTTCAATGCAAATTTTATGTTTTCAATGCAAATTTTATTTTTTCAATGCAAATCTTATTTCAAAATTTTAAAAAAGCGTTAGCTTCTGGGGGCTGCCGCCCCCAGACCCCCGCGATCATTCTAATTTTTTGGCCAAGTGCGGCTTGAAATTAAGTTTTCAATGCAAATTTTAACCCAAAATTTTAAAAAAGCGCTAGCTTCTGGGGGCTACCGCCCCCAGACCCCGCGATCAATCTACTTTCTTGGCCAAGTGTGGCTTGAAATTACGTTTTCAATGCAAATTTTATTTCAAAATTTTAAAAAAGCGCTAGCTGAGACTCAGACCCATACCTATATATATCTGCCCCCCCCCCCCCCCCCTCAGCAAAAACCTGGCTACGCTACTGCTTACAGGAGTTTCAGAGATAATTTACGACTTTTACATCTGTAAAAAGTAGGTGAATTTTCTCTGAAATTCGTGTAAAAAGCATCTGAAAAGCCAGTGACATTTTTTCAGATAAAATTCAGAGTCTCTGAATTCTGGGTGAAATTCTCTGAATTTCCCCCGAATTTATCTGAAATTTGTCTGAAATTCCTCTGAAAGTCTGTAAAATGTCTCTGAATGGAAAGGGTAAAAAACATCACAGGAAGCCCAATTAGATGAAAAAATAACAATAAATTATACTCAAAATAACAAGAAAAATTTAGCAATATTTCACTGTAATTTCTACTAATTATCACTCAAAATTCAACAAAAGATCTGCTGCATTTCAGTAAAATATCGAAATTTTTTCAACAAAATATCAACAAAATTTATACAAAAATCTGAACCTATTTCAGCAAGATTTCAATAACATATCCAAGACTTTTCAACTAATTTTCAACTAAAAAACGAAATCTGAGTGCAACGTTCAACAAATTTTCAATCTTTTTATCATCATTTTTTCAACAAATTTTCATCAATTTAACGTTCTGCTATCAACAAAAAGTTTACATTTTTTCTGTAAAATTTCATCAATTTATCATTAATTTTTCAACAAATTTTCATCAATTTAACGTTCTGCTATCAATAGTAAGTTTATATTTTTTAGTAAAATTTCATCCATTTATCATCATTTTTTGAACAAAATTTCATCAATTTAACGTTCTGCTATCAATAGTAAGTTTAACTTTTTCAGTTAAATTTCGTCAATTTATCATCTTTTTTTTCAACACATTTTCATAAATATTACATTCAGCTATCAACAGTAAGTTTACATTTTTTCTGTTAGATTTCATCAATTTATCATCATTTTTTCAACAAGTTTTCATCAATTTAACATTCTTCTATCAACAGTAAGTTTACATTTTTTTCTTTAAAATTTCGTCCTATTAATCATTATTTTTTCATAAATTTTCATCAATTTAACATTCGGCTATTAACAGTAAGTTTACATTTTTTTAGTAAAATTTCATCAATTTTTGTTAATTTTTCAACAAATTTGGTTCAAGAGCAGCTGGGGTGGGGAATAGTGGAGTGGATCTATTTTTGGAGAAGAGCACCTTGAGCGAAGCATTTTTTAAAATAGAAGCACTATGCACAAATTTGGACTTTCTGAGCTATCAAGCTATGACCCCTTGAAAATCGTATTTTCAGTGTTTTTGGCAGTGAACTTCAACTTAGGCCAAAGTCTGAAGCCAAAAATGGCTATAATATTTGTTTTGGGATAGCTGTGAGTGCGTAATGATGGGTCAGACCGAAGCGGGGGGGGGGAATTATTTTGATTCTAATTCGCTTCCTACCCCATCTTTTAATAAAAATATGAAACCCCCATCGTCAGCCATGCCCCCAATTTGATCTCTAACCCCCAAAATTTTGTCTCGGCTAAGCTGAAAGGATTCTTTAGGCTAAGCTGGCAGGATGTTTCCTGAAAATTTCTATTTTTCAGTACCTAAGCCTGAGCCTGATAAAAACTAAGCCTAAGCCCTGAGCTTAATTCTACGCCCAAGCTATTTTCTCTAGTAAATTGACTAGTTTGTCGAAGAAGTGGGGGACATGCCTGGGGATTTTAGACGTATTAAAAACTATGTCAACTTTCAGCCCCAACAGGTAATCGTATGATTCAGAACTGTGGCGCAAACTTTTTGTAAAAAACATGAATTTTGGAAAGGACAAATTTTTTTTAAACGCTTGTCCTAAAAAGATAAGCAACGGATGACTTTCAAAACACACACTTAATGATGACAAAACTTGGGTCTACTTAATGCAAAAAACCGCTTGCGATTTGAATTTGTAAACGCCGAGCTATGGCTTTCCAAAAAACACCTAAAAACGCAATTACCCCCTTAAACACGTTTAGAACGGAAAAAGCACGAGTTTCCGAAAAACTGTCCCTTGCGAAAACTGTCCCTCACTGAGGGTTCAAATTTCGGGGGTCGTATTTCAGGAAATCCAAAAAACGAAATAGGGGTTCTTCATGCAAAAATGCGGCGTGTCTACACGAGGCCGAATCGTCACGAGGCCGAATCGTCGCCAGGCCGAATCGCCATTTTTAAACGTATGCTTAATTTAGGCTTAGGCTTAGGTTCAGGCTTAGGCTTAGACTCAGCCTTAGGTTTAGGTCAGAAAATAGAAATTTTTAGGAAAATTTTTGATAGCTAAGCCTAAATGTTGCCATAAAATAATAAAGGCGATTCGGCCTGGCGAAAAAATGCTTCCCCCAAGGTGCTCTACTAAAAGAAATAGGTCCACTATTCCCCCCCAACTGCATCTAACCTGATACTTCATTGAATTTTTTTGACAAAACAATGAAAGCACAGATGAAACATTGTTCAGTTACGACACTTTTTGGTGGTAAAATGGAAAAACTGTTGAAATATTGTTGAAATTTCGAGTGAAATTTTAGTGAAAAATGAACGAAATTTTGTTAAAATTTTACTAACAATTTTGTTAAACTTGTGACGAAATTTTGTTGAGAAATGAATGAACTTTTGTTGAAATTTTACGGAAAATTTTGTTGAAATTGTGATGAAAGTTTGTTGAAAAATGAATGAACTTTTGTTGAAATTTTACTGAAAATTTTGTTGAAATTGTGACAAAAGTTTGTTGAAAAATTATTGAAATTACGTTGAATTTTAGTAGAAATTTCATGGAAAAACAACAGAAATTTTTCAAAAAGTTGTTGAAAATTTGTTGACATTTTGTTGAAAAATAAATGAAATTTTGTTGAAATTTTACTAAAAATTTTGTTGAAAATGTGACGAAATTTTGTTGAAAATATAGTGAAATTACGTTGAATTTTAGTAGAATTTTCATCGAAATATAACAGAAATGTTGCAAACAAATTGTTGAAAATTTGTTGAATTTTTGTTGAAAAATAAATGAAATATATACAAAAGAAAATTTTTTCAAAAATATTTCAACAAAATATCATCAACTTTTCGCCGCATTGGGTTTCCTGTGCATCTGAACAATCTGTAACCTAAAAAAATTTACAGAAAATTCAGATTCTTGGTTTTCCTGTGCTGTTGCACAATCAATAGCTCATTTTGCTCGTCTGAACGTGATCGAGCGGCCGCAAGAAGTCATTTTTGCTGGATATGATTGATATATCGAAAAACACTAAAATCGCGATTTTTGAAAAACAAATTTGGCTAAATTTTTTAGATACTATCGGTTTGCCAAAAATCAAATTTTGCGACCGCTCGAAGATGACAAGGTGCATTTATGTGCCAAATTTTAACTTTTTTCGTTGAGCCAATTTTTTAAAATCGCAAGCCGAAAGTTTGCGTTTGTGTTAACACGCACTATATTTCTGTCTCATGCAGAAAGTATTGCGTTAGTTAACAAAAAAATTATACCACACTCAATAAAACACCAAAAATTTTTAATTACGTTTCAGTAATAAGCCTCGAAACCTCCGGGGAGAAAAACCCTATGCGGGGAAAAACCTCTCACTTTTTTTCGGTTGTTCAATTAGCAGTGAGTATAAACTCAATTTCATCGTAGTCTACAACTCTCAGGCTGTGGTATGGAGGATAAAAACCGGTTCTCCGACACCCATGTGACTCACAATAATTCTTCAAAAATCGACCCTTTTTGGCAGAACTGATTATTGCACAAATATGTATATATATATTTTTTTGTATTTAAAAGCATTAAAAACAGATTTTTGCGCTTATTACGTTAGAAACGGTGGACAAACACCGCCCGCGTGTACCATTCTTGGACTTTAGTGGTACGCAGCAACTAAAGCCTAAATATTGCAAAAAATACCAAATTTTGGTGAAATATCACCAAAACAGGTTTCGTAAGGGGTGTCGGGGTATGGACCAAAACGACGTTTTGCGGCCAAATAAACGGTTTCAACGAAGTCTACGCATGTTTTTTAGCCCAGATGAGTTAACTTTTGTGGCAACAATGGGTGAGTTTAGCAAAAAATTGTCACCAAACAAAATAGGGTTTTTTCCCGCACAAACTTTGAACGGTCACAAGTAGGGATGGGACCGAAAAAAATTTCACCGAATACCGAATATTCGGTTTTTCGTTTTCGGCCGAAAACCGAATACCGAATACCGAATAGTTGTCATTTGTCACGCAGATTTCTCAGATTTTAAAAATCCAGAAAAATATATATAATACTACGTATAGATAAATATATAAATACTATCTATAGGACCCCGGGGTGGAGTGGGACAGTGTTTTTTGGCGCGAAAAGTTACACCTCCAACTAAAAAGTTTCAGAAACAATGCCGAAAACATGCGATTTTGAGCGATATACACAACATAGGCGCAGATTCGGTTTAGGCGGTAAATGCAAACTCGCATTTTTTCAACGTAGAAACATGTTTTATATGCTATATGAACCATGTATTATAATATTATACAAATAACTATCGTGCCAGTGTGCTGTCGAATATACCACCCCCTTCGTGTAATCATCTTTTTGCTTCTTGTAAACCTGGGTTTTTAAGGCCATAGCTAAGGCCATGGCCTAATTTTTTCCGGATTGGCCTAATTTTTTTCAGCGATTGAAGCCAGCTGGCCTAAACTTTTTCAGCTACCGATGAATAAAAAATTTCCGATACGTCTCCAACTGACCAAATTCGGCCTAAAAATAAAATTTCTATATATTTGTTTCTGGGGGCTCCCGCCCCCAGCCCCCAGACCCTTGAACGTTTGTGGCTTTGTGTTCTTTGCTTTTATCTTTCATGAAGGCTTGTCTCTTTTCACCCCGGCAGTTTTAAGTGGGACAGTTATTAAACTGCTTGTGAACTTTGCAAAGTTTACTCGCTTTTTTCCAATTTTTTTGAGTTTTGACGATACTTATAAGCATCCATCAAAAATTCATGCAATTAATATGAGTTGTGTTAAATGCCTCACAAATGCTAATTAGAGGTTATTATTTAACATATAATTATAGTTTTTATGTTTTTTCTGTACGTCTCAGGTCGAAGTGTAGTGCTAATTGAAAGATTAATAAAAGGAGTTCTTATTCTAAACGTTCTTTCATTTGGAATTTCCTTGATTTTCTAACTATTCGGTATTCGGCCGAAAATTGACTTTTCGGTACCGAATACCGAATACCCGTTTTTCGGCCGAAAACCGAATACCGAATACCGAATTTTCGGTACATCCCTAGTCACAAGTCAACCACAACGTTTTTCACTGTTTTTGAGCTTTAGAGGTATACAGGAAAGGTAACTCTCTTGAAAAATGCAAACGGCGTTCGCCAAAAGTGTTTTTGTGAAAAATTATGACAAGTCAAAAATTTGGAATATTTTGTCACTTTGAAATTTTTCAACATGCGAAATTTTGATATTTCATAAAAAATGCTGCAGGCCTCCGAACGGCACAAAAATTGGTGTGGCAAGTTAGTTTGGGATGCGCTTTCCACCTACATATTCAAAAAGGGCCTATGTCTAATGGTTCAGCTAGGTACGTAGCACTAGGGTGTGGCAAGTTAGTTTGGGATGCGCTTACCACTATACATACTCAAAAAGGGCCTATGTCTAAAGGTTCGTCCAGGAAGCACTAGGGTTTTTTCCCCGCAAAACGCGTAGGGTTTTTCCCCACACCACTATATATACAAAAGCACAAAACTTAACAAAAATGTATCAACTAGCATCTGTCGTTGGCAGGACGCTAAATTCACATCTAGTATTGAAACAGGCGCTTAGCCCTAAAGAACTCGTACTCCTGCTGATCCTCTCACAAGGGGCTGATTTTATATATCTGTGTGGCTGGTTGAGCTATTTTAGCGATCTTTTAGTGCATTAGACCCTAATCAGACCATTAATTAACGAAATGTTTGGTACCGTTCTGCCCTGGTTGAGGCCCTCTTGCCTGAGCGTTTTGTAATTCTGCCACCCTATCACAAAACTGTCAAATTTCACCTTGTTCTAGGTGACAAATAGCAGCTTCGGTATTTTTTTAGACTAAATACAGGCAAAATCCGCGGGGGAGTAAAGAAGAACCCGTTTATGCAAATTTTTACCGGTCAAAATCGGCCGCCGCCTGACCCGCCTGTAAACATTCCCCACCTCTGAAATCCAAATTTGTGCAAAGATCTCCCTCCTTCCTTACCTACATCTACATTTGTGCTGTGAATATACTTTCATAACATTCCTGAAGTGCACGGAGGCAAAAATTTTCGTTAGTCATATATACATTGTATGAGGGGGGGGGATGGGGGGGGGGGACCCCCAATATCGAGGGGGCCGGGGGGGGGGCGGGTCCCCAAAATTCGGGCACGTAAAGCAATGAAAATACCGTTATATATGAATGACAAGGTAATAAGTAGGACCACACAGGCGAGCCAAAAGAGCCGTAGAAAACGTTGCGCTGTGTATATTAATAAAAGTAATGTCCCACTTCACCCCGTGATGTCTCTCTCCACCCCATAGCCGGAGTGAAGTGGGACAACGGAAAAAATCAAATTCACGAACGAAAACCGACGTTAGCCAGGAAGTGCGGTGAGATATGTCCCACCGGCTTACGATCAACAAAAAATTTGAACGAGATCGCATATAGTGGTGCGGGAAAAAAAACCCTATTTTCAACTTTTCGGGTCGTCCTGTGCTCCACATAAATCGGATCCATTAATGCTCGTGGCTGTTATAACGGCCATCTTTCGCCTAACGGTTGCACTAATAAAATGGATTGTAACCACTCACGTTTCTGAGTAATGAGTCTCGAAACCTCCGGGAAAAAAACCCTATGCGGGAAAAAAAACCCTAATGCGGGGAAAAAAACCCTATCACTTTTTCTGGTTGTTCTATTAGCAGGGAATATAAACACAATTTCATCGTGTTCTACAACTCTTAGGCTGCAGTATGGACTAAAAAAACCGTTTCTGCGACATCCATGTGACTCACAATGATTCTTCAAAAATCGACCCATTTTGGCAGAAATGACTTCTGCCCAAATAGGCATTTTTTCCGTATTTAAAAACATTAAAAACAGATTTTTGCGCTTATTACGTGAGAAACAGCGGACAAACACCGCCCGCGTCTATCATTCTTGGATTTAATTGGTACGCAGCAGCTAAAACCTAAATATTGCAAAAAATGCCAAATTTTGGTGAAACATCATCAAAACAGGTTTCGTAAGGGGTGTCGGGGTATGGCCCAAAATGACAAAAAACGACGTTTTGCGGCCGAATAAACGGTTTTAATGAACTCTACGCATGTTGTTAGCCCAGATGAACTAACTTTAGTAGCAACAATGGGTGAGTTTAGCAAAAAAATGCCGCCAAACAAAATAGGGTTTTTTTCCCCGCAATAGGGTTTTTTTCCCCGCACAAACTTTGACCAGTCACTGGTCAACCACAGCGTTTTTCACGGTTTTCGAGCTTCAGAAGTATAGAGGAAAGGTAACTCTCTTGAAAAATGCAAACGGCGTTGGTCAAAAGTGTTTTTGTGAAAAATTATGACAAGTCAAAAATTTGCAAAATTTTGTCACTTTGGAATTTTTCAACATGCAAAATTTTGAAATTTTATACAAAAACGCTACAGGCCTCAAAACTGCACAGAAATTGGTGTGGTAAGTCAGTTTGGGATGCGCTTTCCACCTGCATACTCAAAAAGGTCCTATGTCGTGAGGTTCGGCCAGGAAGCACTAGGGTTTTTTTTCCCCGCAAAACGCGTAGGGTATTTTTCCCCGCACCACTATAAGCTTCGTAAAAAAATCCAACGTTTGCAAAAATTGTCCCACTCCACCCCGGGATACTATAAACATTATTCCGCCTGTAGTTAATCACGTTTTGAACGGAGAAAACACGGGTTTTTGAAAAAATGTAAAAACGGCGCTCTTTGACGGTTCAAATCAGATTTCGGGGTGTCATATCTCAGAAAATTCAAAAAATGAAATAGGGTTCATTCTTGAAGCAAAAATGCTTCCCCCAAGGTGCTTTACTAAAAAAATAGGTCCACTATTTTTCGGCCGCCCAACTGCTTTTAACCCAATTTTTCCGCTCCTTACTTATATATAATAGGCCCATAATTAGGTTTTCCGCCGTGAAATTCCCCTTTTAGTTGTAAACAAAACTTCCAAACGAAATTCAGAACTTAACTAGTATAGCCAGACGGGGAAAAAACCCATTTTGGAAACTTTTGGTCATATCACAAGTAATACACAAAATTGAAAGTTTCTTTTTATTTTCTTATCAAGCCTTACCGTAAGCCATAAAATGCAGCATAAAACGTTTTTGTATCATTTACATCATGGCAGAAATTTTGACCTAAAGTCATGGGAAAAAACCCAATTCGGGGAAAAAAACCCACGTCGGGAAAAAAACCCCAATTTCATCGATCAATAAAAAACGTCATGAGTATGCCACCGCCGATGTTGAGCATGCAAGGTTCCCATGGCTGCTGCGTCTCCGTCGCGAAATCACCTGCCCCGGCATCTACTGTCCCACACGGTTCCTGCCCCGGCAGCCAAAGGCAGTCTTTTCTCCCTCCCAACGCTCGATGTCTGCCCACCTGTCGCCTTTTTGGTTCCGGAGCGGCCTACACCAGCCGGGTTGCTCCGTCTGCTCCTTATAATGGCTGGTATTGAACCTAACCCCGGTCCCAGATCCTGGTCCTGTTGTGTGTGCTCGAACATTATAAAAACTCGGTCACAATGTACTCGGAGCAATCTGTGGTGCCACCTGTTCCGGTCTGAACTCTCTCACCGAACGTTCCACAAACCCCACATATGCCTGCCCAAACTGCTCCTATCTTCCTTTTGCTGCGGGACTCCAGCCACCCGCCGTACCGGCCAGGCCCAATACCCGTGGGGGCACTCAGCCACCCGCGGCACCGGCCAGGCCCAATACCCGCGGGGGCACTCAGCCACCCGCGGCACCTGCCAGGCCCAATACCCGTGGGGGCACTCAGCCACCCGCGGCACCGGCCAGGCCCAATACCCATGGGGGCACTCAGCCACCCGCGGCACCGGCCAGGCCCAATACCCGTGGGGGCACTCAGCCACCCGCGGCACCGGTCAGGCCCAATACTCGTGGGGGCACTCAGCCACCCGCGGCACCGACCAGGCCCAATACCCGTGGGGGCACTCAGCCACCCGCGGCACCGGCCAGGCTCAATACCCATGGGGGCACTCAGCCACCCGCGGCACCGGCCAGGCCCAACGCCCGTGGGGGCACTCAGCCACCCGCGGCACCGGCCATGCCCAACACCCGTGGGGGCACTCAGCCACCCGCGGCACCGGCCAGGCCCAATACCCGCGGGGGCACTCAGCCACCCGCGACACCAGCCAGACACCCACCTTCTTTCTCCATTCTTCAGTTCAACTGCAACGGACTACAGTCTAAGCTGGCTGAAATCATAAACTTCATGGAATGTCACCACCTTCGCCTGGCCGCCATCCAAGAAACTAAGCTTAACGCTCAATCCAAGCTTGCCACTGTACAGGGATATACCATTGTAAGAAAGGACAGAAGTCGAGGACACGGCGGGGGATTAGCTTTCATAATTCACAACTCCGTCCTTTTTCGACCACTTCAACTGACACAAGCTCAGCCGGACGAGTACCTTGAAACTGCAGCTGTTGCCGTAAAAGCAGGCAATTGTGAAATAAATATAATCAACGTTTATATACCGCCTGCCAGCAGCTGCCCCCCAAACTACCAACCTGACATCAATCACCTGCTAACATTTCCAGACTGTCTACTACTTGGCGACTTTAATGCCCATCACAACAGTTGGCACTCAGCGGCAGTGGAGGATACCCGTGGGCGTTATCTTGCGGATGTCTTCGACCACGGCCCTCTGGCCATTTTAAACGAAGCGTCAGCCACCAGAGTCTCGACTAGAAACCGGAGCTCCCCTGACATATCTCTCGCTAGTCACTCTCTGTACAACAGCGTCACCTGGGCCACGTCTGTGTCGCTCAACTCCGACCATCTGCCAATCAGCTTGGAACTTTCAATGGAATTGACAAAGTCGACAGTGAGAAGCGTACTTATGTCAACTTTGCCAAGGCCAACTGGGAAGCATTTCATAATTTTTGTGAACAGAAACTTTCTGAAGCCCCCCCACCGACAAATGTGTTTCAAGGAGAAACTGTGTTCCGGCGCATTGTCAATAAAGCTGCTGCACTCCATATACCAGCCGGCCGTATCCCAGTAATTCGCCCCGAATTCCCTACTGAAGCTGCCAGGTTAGCGGACGAACGTGACCGCCTACGCTCTGTTGACCCTACCTCACAACGAATTCAACAGCTAAACCGTCACATTTACCAACTTGTCAATGAACATCGCCGCAAGAAATGGGAAAACCACCTCAAACAGTGTGACCTTAGAACCGGCGTCAAGAAACTATGGAGAACCATAAGTAGTATTTCGAAGCCACAGCAAACTACCAGCAATCAGCCGATTGATTTCAATGGCAGTCATGTGTACGATAACAAAGTCTGTGCCGATCAGTTCAATCGCCAGTTCACACCAACTCCCGACCATTTACCGGTCAAGCAGGGGCGGGCGACTATCCGCAAAATCAAGAAAGAAAAAGGCCTCTCCATCACATTCACTGTCGAACAGGTCAAACATGCGATCAAGACTTCCAAAGCATCGAAAGCTATGGGACCTGATAATCTCTCACCCATAATGCTGAAGCATCTGGGCAATACTGCTGTGAATTACCTTACAACTGTGCTCAACCTGTCAGTCTCATCAGCCAGCATACCATCAATCTGGAAAGTAGGCAGAATAATCCCACTGCTCAAACCGGGCAAATCCGCTGATCAGTCGCAGTCATACCGACCTATTTCACTCCTGTCACCGGTTGTGAAGATATTAGAGCGCCTGCTGCACCCGTTTCTGGTGGAGCATCTTCAGACTGCAACGCATCAACATGGGTTCAGGAGCCGTCATTCTACTACAACAGCGCTTCACGAGGTCAACAGCACAATAACCTATGGCCTGAACCAGCGGAAACCAGCTATGAGGACCATTGCTGTTGCTCCGGATCTTAAACGTGCGTTTGATACGGTTGACCACCAACTACTGCTACACGATATTCTGGGCTCAAACCTTCCATCTTTCATCAAGCGCTGGCTAACTTCATACCTTCGCGGCCGCCAAACTTTTGTTGATTTTCGCTCGTCAAAGTCGCGCCACCGGAAAGTCAAACAAGGCGTGCCCCAGGGGGGCGTGCTATCTCCCACGCTTTTCAACACCTACATGGCAAACATCCCCCAGCCACCTGTGGGCATGAGGCTTGTAACATATGCTGATGACTGTACAATCCTAGCCTCCGGTCCCCAGATTGGTCCTATTCGCGACAGCCTAAACCTCTACCTGGCCGTGCTTTCTGACTGGTTTAAGCAACGCCACTTGACTATTTCGGTCGAGAAATCCTCAGCTACTCTTTTTACATCCTTCAATCGCGAAATCAACCTCGACCTTGGCATACGAATCAATGGCAGCGATCTTCCAACGGTGCAAAAGCCCAAACTGCTGGGAGTAGTTTTTGACAGCCTGCACACATTCTCTGCACACGCTCGCCACCTTCAACAAAAAGTAAGACAGCGCAACAACATCCTGCGCGCACTGGCTGGAACGACGTGGGGTAAACAGAAGGAAACCCTGCTGTCGACGTACAAGGCAGTGGGTCGTTCGCTGCTGAACTACGCCGCCCCGGTATGGTCCCCCTCTCTGAGTGCTTCTCGGTGGAACGACCTTCAGGTTTGCCAGAACTCTGCCTTACGTGTAATCACCGGCTGCCACCAAATGGCGCATTCTGACTACTTACACACGGAGACCAAAGTCATTCCAGTTAAGGAACATAATGCCCTGCTCTGCAAACAGTTCCTGCTGAGCTGCTATCTCCCCAACCACCCAAACAGACAATCTATTCTGCTGCCGCCGCTTCCGTCAGAAGTATTCGACACTCACTTCAGTCAGAATTCGGTCAACATGTCCTCGCGCATGTACCAAATGACACGGTGTTGGATGAGCAGACCTACAAAGCCTCCCTCGCTGTTTTGCACCGTTCCGCCGTCGCCGACGCCATAGCAGGCTACCTGCCTAACATTGTGCTTGGAGGCTACCCACCACCTGTGTCCCTATCCGAACGCGAGCTGGCACGGGAGACCAGGACCACACTGGCGCAACTCAGATCTGGCCACTGCAAGCTGCTAAACAGCTATCTTGTACGGTTAGATAACAACATCAGGAACGTTTGCCCTAATTGCCACCAGGGGCCACATACAACATCCCATTTATTTGATTGTACTGCCAACCCAACCGTACTGTCGGTGGACTCTCTATGGACGCAACCAGCTGAAGCCGCCCGTTTTCTCAACTTGGCGACAGACGGGCTTACACGACGAGCGTTGTGA